>CAJPEX010005496.1:0-13951 GCA_905338405.1 Notodromas monacha | reverse complement strand
GCCTCGGGAACCGAATTGAAGGCACCACCAAGCAAATGCGCATCGTCATCTTGATCCAATTAGCATTGAGCCCCCCATGTGTGTGTGTGTGTGTGTGTGTGTATTTGTGCAGCAGGGATAGAATTTCGGGGATCCACCCTCGTCATAGTGGGTATAAGAGACCACAAGGAGAACTGTCATGGCTGCTTGTATATGCCTATATAGAAAAAAAGAGAAAGATTTATATTTTTTAAAGGTGAAATATTGGCAAAATAAAATTCTGAAGAGCAAATGAAAAAGTTTTACATTTGGACCTTGGATTTTGACTCAAAAAACCTCCATATATAAAATTTGTGTTTGTTGGTTGCCATCTGAGTCATGTTGAGAACAGTGTATTAAAGACATGGATCTCTAACTCAAAGAATTTCCCTCAAACATGTACTGTTCACTATGAATTTTCTACAGGTCCTATTAGGGCTATTTTCCTGGGGACCCAAGAAAGAGGAAATTAGGAAATAATGAAACTTGTTGCTTTTCAAAATGAACTGAGTGACTAACTGAAAAAAAACCGTGCTTCAACTTTCAGCATCCTGTAAACTCATTTGAAAAACAGTTTTAGACCGGACAATTGCAAATTTCAAGTTTGTGTCATTTTTCATTTGTTGTAACCCTCGGGTAGTGGTGGGTTCTTTTCCATTGCGTGGCGGTGTTGGGATTTTTTTTTTGCAGGCTCCTGCTCTTTGGTTTGACCAAAGGTCACCAAAATGTAGATTTGGCTGAGTGCATGGCCAAAGTTGGGAAAAACCCTGGAAAAAGAAAGTCATTGTCCTGCTAATCCCTCAATGCTAATCCTAGGACAGGAATGTAGAAAAAATGTCACCCAACAGTAATTTTATTTCTATTTTTCTTGAAAATTTTCTGGCAGGAATGCTAAAAATTGGGATTTTTCCCAACTTCAGCTCTTGTAACCATTTTTGTTCTCCCTTTTTTATACTCCTTCGGGCACAACATTTTGCAGATAAATCCTGGCACCACTGCCCAAGGGTAAACTGACCCAAACTCAAAAGCTGTCCAAGTTGGCGTTTGTGGCCTAAAATCAATGTTCAAACAGCTCAGGTTATCCATAAAAAAAATTAAAATAGGGAACACAACATTTTTGAGCAAAGAAAATGATGACAAATCAAGGCTATGCCCAACAAAACTTACTCAATTTTCTTTTCTTGAAGCACATCTCTGCAGGGAATTTATTTCTTTTTAGTCAGCCCGAGATTCTTATTTTTTTAAATAGAAAATCTACCATTTTTTCAGCATGAAATCAGATTATCAATAAGAAAAAATCGCAGGGAAACAACTGAACTTGAAATTTCATCATTTATGAGAGCAAGAATTAACTGGAGCCGAATAGTTTATCTGGATAAAAGAAAAATCATCCGGCCGCAGAATGCTGTTTAAATAACATCAAACAAATTGTTGGCTTTATTGTAGTCAAAACGTTTGTTTGCAAGGGACAAAGTTTTGTTTAAAAAAAAAAGTGTTAGCGGGTTTTTCGGAATGAACGGAAGTCTGGTTTGGACAGCATGAAAGGCGAACCGCGTGATGAATCATGTCGACCCTGCAAAAACATGCCTCATTCAGCATTCGTCTGGGGGAAGGGAGACAGGGAAAGGGTTGGGGTCAATCAACAAGTTAAGAGAATTTTTTGCTTTCTCTAATTTCGGAAAAAAAAGAAGAAGAAGAATGCTTTGGAGTCTGCGCGAATTCTTAGGATAATTTTTGTAAAAATTAACACACCATGACGAACATTGAGAAATATGATCTCTAAAACCCAGCATTCAAGATTAAGTCTCGTCTCATCTAGTTTTAGCAAAGGATAATACAGTGATGTCCACATGATCAACGTTATCTCAACGCAGTGGTTGACTCGAATAATACTATTCATTTAGGAATTAAAATCGTTGCCAATTATGCCAATGAATTTCCGTGACCCCAAATTCACAAGCAAACATCTATCTCTTTCATTTTTTCCAAAAAATGAGAAGACAGAAAAATTCATTCAAAAACAGCAAGAGACACATATTGTTGGACTTCTGAATTTTAAAATTATATTTTTTGAAAATGTGTCCCTCCGTCAGAAGGGAAGTGAGCCAATCCTAGTTTTAGCAAAGGATAATACAGTGATGTCCACATGATCAACGTCATCTCAAGGCAGTGGTTAACTCGAATAATACTATTCATTTAGGAATTAAAATCGTTGCGAATTATGCCGATGAATTTCCGTGACCCCAAATTCATAATCAAACATCGATTTCTTCCATTGTTTTTCCAAAAAATGACAAGACAGAAAAATTCATTCAAAAATAGTAAGAGACACATATTGTTGGACTTTTGAATTTTAAAATTATGTTTTTTGAAAATGTGTCCCTCCGTCAGAAGTGAAGTGAGCCAATCAATTCAGGATCACTTTAAAGTTTTTTTTTATCGCTTACAGGTGAATTACTCATTTTGACCAGAGATCATCAAAATTCTCTATCCTTGGCTGAGAAATTCAGAGTTGGGGAAAACCGTGGTATGGAAAGCTCATTACTATATTTTTAAACCCTTCAGTGTTAATCCTAGGATGATATAAATGCAGAAAAATGGCACTTATCATTGAGGGATTTAAAAACAAAATCTTTTTCTGCATGAGAGCAAGAACTGATGCAGAAAAAGCCAACATTTTATGCAGGCATAAAGAGAGAAAAATAACTTTTTGACTTCGTCCTTGACTTATGAGCGTTGCAGCTCAGTTCAAGTTTTTTTTTCTGCACTATAATCCACGCAAGAAGTTTGCTAAAATTTCCCAAATGTATGCCGCAGAAGGGTTATTTTAGGCCATCTCGTAAAAAATATATATTCTCTCCTGAAGCTATAATTGGATCTCTGGAATAATCCCACTCGCTCTCTTATTCATCCCAGTCAATATAAATCATCAAGATGATCAACTTTTGAATCATTTTAGGCCATCTCGTAAAAAATATATATTCTCTCCTGAAGCTATAATTGGATCTCTGGAATAATCCCACTCGCTCTCTTATTCATCCCAGTCAATATAAATCATCAAGATGATCAACTTTTGAATCAACCCTCGCCGATAAAGAGAATTACTAAGCACAAGTGGCGATCGAGTGGATGGGATCAAATCACGTGTTCAACATCTCATCCCAACCCCCCATCCCCCATCCCCCCTTTCTAGCTGTATCCCTCGATAGGTTCCAGTTAGTCATGGAAAAATTCTGACCTAGAACGCAGTGGATGAAGCCTGAAGGCATTGTGTGTGTATGTGTGCTTGGGTCTTGTATATATGGGGGAAGCAATCAACAAGCTCCTGTTGCTGATGCTGAGCCGGGGTTGACAGGAAATTCTTATAGGTCTTAAGCGCCATCCACACCCATATTTTTCTCTGACAAATGCAAAGATAATATTTACAGTTGAACCTCTCAAAGTCGAATTTTTAGTGATCAGGAAAAAAAAAATCGACTTAGTGAGGTTTTGAGGTATGGAGGTTTTGATTTTTTGAGGTTTGGAGTTAATGGAACATTTTTTTTTGCTGCAAGGATAAGTAGTAAAAATTGCAGAAAATTTTAAATGAGGATTACTGTATTCTGATGGGCCTAAACTTGATTCTTAATGAGTTTATACCTTTCTGCACTTGGATGCAGGGGTTAATTTGCTTAATTAGTCTTTCACTTCCTCTCAAGATGCATAATATTATTTTTTAAATTAATTTTCTCTTTTATATTTCAAAGAAATAATAGCGATATTCAGTCGGTCAACAACAACAAAAAATTAAAAGAGAACTCGTTTCAAATTCTCTTGCAGTTTATTTCGAGTCTTGCACGGTGTGATCGCAGTGTATTGGAAGATCAGTTGACAGAGATGACGACTATAAGAACCGCTTTTTCTTCTTCTTCTTCTTCTTTTTCTGTTCCTGGTTCTGCTGTCGGTGACACTTAGGATTGAGATGAGGATCCGACGCGATTTTTCATGCACCCCACAGAGAGCTCAGCTGCGACTGACACTAACCACTGCCTTTGAATCTCAGACCCCAGGAGGGTTTTCCCCTGGATTCCATGAGCAAAATTCAGAGAGATTTTCATATTCTGCCTGATGCATGGCGCACAAAAAGCTACAGTGAATCAGCAGATGATGATTCATTCTTCTTAAATACAGGGTTAAATCTGGTCGCGAACAAAGTCTATATTATAGGGAACACCAAAATGCAAAATGAAAGGAAGTGTTATTATGCAGCAATACCTATAATGAACAAAATTCATTCTAACCCTGCATTTGTAACACTATTTGTTTTTGTATACAGTTGAACCTCTCTGAGTTGAATTTCGATGGACCAAGAAAAGATTCAACGTAGGAAGGTTTTGACTTGGGGAGGTTTTCATTTTTGGAGGTTTTGAGTTATAAGGAAACAAACATTTTTGCTGCAAGGATAAGTAAAAAAATGAGGCAAATTGTAAATTAGGATATTCTGGGCCTAAAATTGCTTCTTAATCAGTTCACAGCTTGCTGAACTTTGAGGCAGGGGTTCATTTGTTCAATTAGTCTTTCACTTCATTTCAAGATGCTTAAAATCGTTTGTTTTATTAATTTTCTCTTTCATACTTAGAAGAATTAATAACCAAAAGGCCTCAGAAAATTTGACTTACAGAGGTTTGAGAGAAGAAGACTTCTAGTTAGGGAGGTTTTTCATATATTGTTTCTAAAGGAATCCACAGAGGGACTTGAAAAAAATTTGAGTTAGGGAGGTATTTGACTTAGGGAGGTTCGACTTAAGGTTCAACTGTATAATCAGATCACATTCATTTAAATAAAAATATTGTTTTCAAGAACATTTTGTTTTTATTGGAAAAGGGTAAAAACTTGTACCACAAAAATTTCCACAGAACATTTGTACCGTGAGGTGTTTGTACTATGCGTACCACTGTATTGAGATTCTTATAAAAATTTTTTGAACCTGCTGGAGCAACCTTATTTGTTATACAGTATTGAAAAATCCTTTCCAATAACATTAGGCTCACTTGCTTGATCCTTAAAAATTGATATGCCATAATCAATAATTCGTTATAAAAATATTTTCTGTAGTAAGATTTTACTAAATATCATGGAACATTCACAAATGTATTCGAATTGAGGAAAAAATATGCTGTAAATGACTGTATATGAAAATGGCAACAAATGCGCAGAACAAAATTTCAGAATGAACTTGCTCAAATTCGCAGATGTTTTCATCATCATTAGCATTTAAAAGGTCTACGATTAATTGATGAAAATTTGTTTAATGATCAAAAAATTGAACAAGTTGGTCTATTTCCTCACAAGAAATATATGCGAAAAATCAAAGTTTAGTCATGCGCAAACAGTTATCAGAAATTTAAAAAAAAACTTGTCTTAAAATGTCTTTTCTAACATTCATCCGAATGCGATTTTCATCATCTAAAAGTGGAATTTCAGAATAAATGCGCAGCATCACAAACATTTATCAAATTAAATGAAAAACGGGCGATTTCAGTTCAACCGAAAAAATGAATACCTTTTTGAAATTTAGGGATTCAGATCTAAAACTGTATAGCAACCGTCTCAAAAAAACAAAAAAAACTCAGCAACTGCATTGCATAACTTTCGCCTAAAAATTCACGGAAGTCAAAATCCGTTGTTCTTTGCAGTCAATCAAACGAGGTGCATTATCCGCCCCCCGACAAATGACAGTTACATGTACAGTACGAAGGCGATTCGTTTCAAAAAGTTTCCCAATAAGTGTATTACTTTTTCCCTCTCCAGGTCACTGATCCACTGGTTGCAGGTGATTGCAATTAAAGGGAAGAGGGGGTGGAAAAAGGTTCGCTGCTCTGCTTCCCAACACTTGGCACATAATGAGCCCGGTCGCCGAAATTCCACACCCGCCAACATCATGTTCATGAGCTATATTACAGAAGGCTACTGAAAAAGTTTAAAAATTTATCCCACTGTATTTTATTAGTTGGGAACTATGTAATAAATTAGATTGAAGCTTGAAAAACGTGTCACACTTTTCTAGAAGAGTCCCGCGTTAAAAAAAAAATTATTTCCGAAGGTGTTCACTTCAGTTCATTTTCAGGCAAATAATTTTTTTGCCAGGTTATTTTCAGAAATTATACCTGAAGCATAGGACGAAAAAAATTTCGTGAATTCAAGAAATCGTGAACATTGTGAGAAAGACAGTTTTTTTGTCGTGTCAATTTTATTGCAAATGAGCATGTATCAAAACAACAATCACAAAAAAACAAAAGGCTATGGATCACAACAGAATCTTGTTAAGAAAAATATAATTATGACAAAGTCTGATTCCAAACCATTTCATTCATAAAATACTTATATGATATGTTATTTGAATTTTGGGGAATAAGTGTTTTGCTACGTAAAGGCTAAACAATTTTTGTTAATGCTGATATAAAATTATTATTCTTGGTCCTCTTTTCTTGCGGAGAATCAAAATGTGCCAAAAGCGCATGCACCAATATTGCAAAAACACAATAGGATGTGGTAAAAGTATCCCGTTGATACAAGAGCATGGGTCCAGAACAGCATCAAGCCAAATTTCAAGACTTCCCGTTTTGGCAGCTGCTTTTTTGAGTCTTGGTCCTTCGCCAATTTTTCTTTCATGACACTTTCTTGTGTCGCGCATGCGGTTTTGACAATGTTGGAAGAAAAATGTTACTGAATCTGTGCGAAAAATGTTGATGAAAAAATGCCTTGTAAACCAGCAACATATATAATGTAATAATAACCGCGCGTTTTTACTTTCCATCCCAACACAAGGAAAATACTATACGTATAATTACAAATAAATAAATCTAAACCTAACAAATTATGATGAAAATTTATTGCGTGTCCCTCGTAATTGCTGAGAGTAAATCACGAAGGTTGGGCGGAAAGAGGCAAAAATTTGATCAGGTTTTCCGTTGGAATCCGCGTTATATTTTTTTATTTATTTTTTTGCTGTTTGTCTGTTGGGTCAACGGTTTTCGTGTTCCTACAGTTGCAGAATGATTTTGTGCACCTGCTCAAAAATTGGCCAATGAATCTTATGGATGGATTGGGTCATGTCGGAAAAAATATACTGTATAAGCAAATAAAACCGGTATTCCGCCCGTCAGCAAATTCCTACGCGGACGAGTTCGATGAACCTGGGCAGATGAGCTTTGTTGGTTTCTGAATTATTTCAGCACCTGTTGAAATCGAATGAAAGCTCAGTGACAATTACCGAAACATTTCAACTTTCACTGGCTTTCCAAAAAAAATTTCACCGTGCTGCTGGATCGCGCAGAAAGCGGCAAAACTACTTCAAAACCGATCATTAAAAAAGTTTGATACACTTTTAGAAAGTGAATCATTGTTGAAATGCACTTGTTTCACTCGTGAGGAAAAAAATTGACTTCTTGAATCAGCCGAGATTCTTTCTAATTTTGGCGAGCTGGTCGTTATTATAATTAAGAGGGCTGACACAAAAACTGTACTGTACTTAAAACGATAAAATTGATCACTCAAGATTCGAATGTATTTGTAATAGAATCTATTTTGAGAGACAAATTTTATAGCTCCTGCTGATTATCTTTGATTTAAATTGACTGAGCAAATTTTGCCTTGTTCCCAAATGTACAGTTGAATGTGAATGATTTCAAAGTTATTCCTTGACTTGAACACTTTCGTCTGTCAATTTTTTAAAGTCCCAGTCCAAATTTTCTTAAGATCAATGCATTGTAGACCATCAGAATAAAAAAAACTCCCCCCCTCAAACCTTTTTGAATCAAATTTTCTGGAGGCCTTAGCTATTATTTTTGGGACCCAGATAGCAAAGAGAAAAGCAAAAAAAAATGTCACCTGTTGTTTTCAAAAGGAAGTGAGGGACTAATGAACCCTTGGTAAACGAACCCTTGCTTCCAGTTTCAGCATCCTCTCAACTCCTTTTTTGAGCAGTTCCAAAGATCTGAAGATTGCAAATTTTAACTTCCTGTCATTCTTCATTTGTTTTCCCCAGCCAAAATGCTAGTTTCCTGAACTAAGGAGTTCTTATAATTTAGATTTTTGTGGATTCCTCTGAGTTTCATTTGAAGAAGTTAGACTGTATAAAGCAAAAGCAAGTATTATGAGATTCCAACATAACATATTTGACAATTGTTTCTGTAATTAATTCTTCCCTTTTTCATCAAAAATTGTTGGTTTTCCTTACTTACAAACTCCCCAAGTTTTTAAGTCTTTAGCTGGTATCTTGGAGATCAATTTTCTAGTCACATGCTATGACTACAACATAAATAGCACCTTGGACTGCTGGTCCCTCATTATTTCTTGTTCTGTTATGCTTTGCTGTGCTCAGTGCGCAACTGCACTCAACATTCTTTTGCTACCCAGAATGCCTTTCTAAATCATTCTCTTTTCCTTTGTTTGCTGTGCAATGAAGTATGTTGACACCAATCCACATCAGTTGCTATGCTTGTCCCTTGAACTTGTCTACAGGAATCTATAAATACAGGTGTCTCCTATGTTGGATCAAGCTCACTTTAACTAGACTTAGCCACAAAACCTTGTTGTCATCACTCTGCTCTGTAGCATATTATCTATTGCATGTGTATAAAAACTTAAAAAGCAATAAAGACACTCATCTAAAATCTCTTGTCAGTGTATTTTTTGTGCTCTTCAAAAGCAGGTGGAAAATTATTTAAATCTCCAAGACACAATTCAGTCTCCATTTTGGTTTGAAAAATGTATCCATGATGGAGCAACATTTTCTGGTTAGCAATTTAAAGATCAAGGATTTTATTTGTTAATACCACTTTATGACAGCAACTTGAAGATATAACTGTTACAGCAACAACAAAAAAGCATTTGCATATCTTAGTTTCAAATTAGCTTTTTGCTAAATATTTAATTAAGGGTTGCTTTGCCTAAAACTAAAATTGAATGCCACCAAAAATCGCCCGGAGCTTTCGACTTCGCACCTGCTGTCGTTAGTGCTGAAAAAAAAAAAAAAAGAAATTCGTCTGTTGTGTCACTCCAATATCGTTCAGATGCGGGCATTTTCATTCCTCAGCACAGCTTGTATGTGTATCGTGCATAATAAAAAGGAAACAAGAATAATGCAGCAGATGAGGCATCTCCCCTATGGGTCGTCAGCAGAGCGATAAACTCCTGGCAGTCACCTGACAATATCTGCACACATGTCGGCATATCTCATGGTTTGTTGACGTCACCTGCTGGACCAGTTATCAGTCATGAATCAAAGATTTTTTCGTGTGCTACCAAACTTCAAATAGTTTTTCTCCATGGTTTCCTTTCTTTCAAATATTGATGTGCACAATCATTGGTAGGGTTTGACATATGCCTTGAATGCTGACTGAGCAATTGGATACATTTTATAGATGCTGCATGTGCTCAAATACAATATTTACTCGAGTACCAGGTGCACCTTCTTTCTCAAATTTCAGAAGAAAAAAGGGGTGCGCTTCATAAGCCGGTTTAAATTTTTAAAGAAGTTTTAGGAAGTTATGTGTGCATTACACTTTACTATAATGAAAAAATTTGGAACAAATGCAGCAAGAAAACTTTTTTTACTGAAAAAGTTGAAAATTGATCAGATTTATGTTTAATTCATGTCTAAAGTCAAAAATTTTTGTTGTAGCAATTTTGTGGTTTTAAAGTCAACTAAAAATTGTGGTGCGAGTCTTACTTATAGATAAGATTTTAGCAAAATTTTCAACTGAAAAACCCTTGTGCATGCCTCACTTGAGGGTGCATGGTACTCAAGTAAATACAGTAGATATAAATTTCAACTTTATCAACCCCCAAAGGCCGCTTCTGCCTTTCATTCCCAGCATGTGATGGTTTTCAGTAAAATTTCATTTTATTTGTCAAACAATTGGGGGGGGGGGGGGCAGCAAGGCTTTGGAAAGTAATTCTGCTCCAACTAACATGTTTTAATATTGCTTGTCCTTGGACGATTTTCTCTGGCCATTGCCTCAATGATCTCCCCAAGTGTACTGTACTATGGTACGTCAACTTTTACAAGTTTTTCAATTATTATCATTTTTTTCTTATTGCGTGACAGAGTTTCAAATGAGAGTGGGTGACTGTGAGTTGAAACCTGAAAGACCCCTGATTTCCTCACAGACATGAATTCATTCAATTTTTGAAAAAGCAATTATCCCCCCTTTAAGAAATTATGAAAAGCTGTCTTTCAGAGATTTTATAATCAACAAAAGGTCTCCAAAATTTTAAATATTTCAATAAAAATTGCCAGAAGTTATTTGTTTAGTTTAGGAATTCTGGTGTTTGAGGTTTTCAAATTACTCTCTTTTGATGGAGATTCATTCTTATGAGAATGGAGAACTGGAGAACAAAAATTGAAAGACAGTCAACCCCCAAACAACAGATTTTTGCACAACAGACCGCCTCTGGAGGCAGTTCTTCCTCTCTTGCAATGGACTAAATCCTCATAACAGTCTTCTGTTGGTTTAAAATTAATGGTAAGAGTGAAAATTGTAATTTCTTAATAATTGAATTTGCATAACAGACTTTTCACACAGCAGAACTAGTCTGTAGCCCAAATTAAGTCTTTTGTGCGTGGGGTTGACTGTAGATCACAACAATATCACTATAAACACAAGGAAACTTCAGGAAGTCAATTTTTCCAGATTGAAATTGCTCAAGGATGTTGAAACATTCCACAGAATAATGGGGGAATTGAAAAAACAATCTCGCAATCAAACTCTCTTGGAATAAAATCGCAAGAATCCTGACCATTCCTTCAGAGGGGTATCTGTATATACACTACTGCACACCGGAAAAGGGGTTCGTCATTCGGATGCAGATGGCTCTCAGTTTTCAGGATGACAAGGAGATCGGATCAGGAACTGGGTACTATTTATGAAATGGAACAGATCCGGGTGGGCAACACTGATCAGTCAGGAAATCAGTCGGACGGGGCGTGGGGTTGCCAGGTGCCCCGTTATCCCTGCGGCTGGCCGGGGTCCGGGTTGCGGACACCTGGCGCGATTATGAGGCCTGGGCACACTCTGCGTGGAACACATTCGCCTCCCCCTGTCTAGTACAGGATACACAGGGGGCCTTCCTAAAATTCCATTTCATGTTGACCAGGGATATACCCAGAATACATGTGAATTTGCCAAGAGGAAAAAATCAGGAATGATTAAAAATAAAATCTCTAAGCCCTCTGTGGTAGAGCTTTTGCAGGAATCTTTTGCAGAATTTCTTCCCTGGAAATGTTGAAATAAAAAAAAACATACATACAGCTGAACCTCTCTATGGCTAATTTTTAGGGACCAGGAAAAAAATTCAACTTAGGGATATTTTGAACGAGGGCAATTTTGATTTTTGGTGGTTTTCAGTTGGGGGAAACAATCACTTTTGCTGCAAGGTTATGTAAAAAAAAAAATTGCAGGAAATTTCAAGTGAGGATATTCTGGGCCTAAAATTGCTTCTTAAGGAGTTTACAGCTTGCTGAACTTGGATACAGGGGTCCATTTGCTTAATTAGTCTTTCACTTCCTTTCAAGATGCATAAAATCATTTTTTTCATTGATTTTATCTTTCATATTTCAAAGAAACAGTAACCAAAAGACCTCAGAAAATTTGACTTACAGAGGTTTGGGAGGAAAAGACTTTGAGTTAGTGAGGTTTTTAAAGCATTGTTTCTAATTGAATTCAGAGAGGGTCTTGAAAAAAAATGTTAGGTAGGTATTTGACTTATGGTGGTTTGACTTACAGAGGTTCAAGTGCATATACAGTATATACCACTGGTGAATATAGTCTGAGTCAGGAAATTTATGCACTTCATTTTTTTTCTTTCATGTGCAAAAAAGATTTGTCAGAGCAAAAAATGGAAAAGAAAAAAGTAATATTCTGCTGAAGGGAAACTTAGACCAACTCATTCAAAGCAACATTATTTTTATTCCACATCCAAGCCCGCTGAAAATTTAACCCGCTCTTAGCAAATAATTTTTTTTTTTTAATCTGCAAAAATGTTCAAACATAGATGCCTGTGTATGCGTTTCATGATATGAAGCCAGCAAAAATTTTATTTCAAGCCTCAAGGAATAAAGATGAACAAGAACTTGTATTTCCCCCCACGTTTTTGACGTCGGATCAAAAAAGATAAAAAATGAACAAAAAAAAACTTGTGACAATCCCCGCGGCTGCTGTGACGCAATCTCCCCCTCTCGTGTTGTATCGCATTCTTCTCTCTCTCTCTCTCTCTCTCCTGGGCACGAGCGAGATTTTGCCTACAGCTTTTCTATTCTTCTCATTTCTCTTTCATTTTATTATTTTACAGCATTTTCCCCTGGTTCTGTCAGCTGCCGGCATGAGTAACAATTCTCTCTCTCTCTCCTGGGCACGAGCGAGATTTTGCCTACAGCTTTTCTATTCTTCTCATTTCTCTTTCATTTTATTATTTTACAGCATTTTCCCCTGGTTCTGTCAGCTGCCGGCATGAGTAACAATGCTTAATGAACCCGTGCTAGAAAGGTAAGGACTGCTGTCTGTCAACTGAAAATAGCGGCGTTGATGCGAAAGGATTTTCGCTTTTCGGCTTCATGCCTTCTCTTTGGAAAGGCTCGTCCGCCAATAATGTTTGCGAATGTGTTTTTGCGTGCCACTTGAAATACGACCTAAACTTGTTTTTCTTGAAAATAAATTAGGTACGGGATAACATTTTGAAAGTATTTTAAAGCACGCGGGTACCAGCAGCGATGGGTCGTGATTGACCTTCCAAAATTTGACGAGATTCATTTGTGGAAACAGTTCGTTAAATTTTATGGTCAAAATATTGATAAATTTAGGTTTTGATGAATTATCTTGTCCCTTTAGGACAGCGTTTGCATGTATTTTCATAAAGAATGTACAAAAGTGTTCTGTGTTTATTGGTGAATAAGGCTGTTTTCAAAAATATGGATGCGTAAGGATTTTTGCGTAACTTCATTCCATTGAATATTTTGGTCTGCAAATAATGTGTTCACCTTTTTTTAAATTTATGGCCGAAATATTGATAAATTTAAGTTAAAAAAAAATTAGTTTGTTTCTTTACGGAAGCATTTGCATATATTTTCATAAAGAAAAGTGTTCTGTGATTATTGGTGAATAAGGCTGTTTTCAAAAATATGGATGCGTAAGGATTTTTGCGTAACTTCATTCCGTGGAATATGTTTGTCTGAAATTTTTTTAGATGTGCATAGAGGATTCGTTTTTCATCACAAAAATTGAAAATATGCTTTTGTCGAAGCGATTTGTGTTATTGGCTGATCAGGATCAGGCAATCGAGAGAATAAATGAAAAGCTTTCAACTATTTAGATAAAAAAAAATTTCCCCTGCCGCGGAAAGGGATTTCTTTATTACAAATCAACATTCAGGAATATACATCAATTGAACAGCCGGTTTCTTTTCTTCCTAGTACATACACAAATAGCATTTTCCCAGTGGAAACAACAATGCAAGAAAGAAAAAAATCCCAAGTCGATAAAGGTGCATTAGCTGCTCAATTTTAAAACGAGCCGTGTACAAAAAAAAAAGTTGACCAGATTTCGTCGCTCTTTTCCGACTAGAGGAGCCCAAAAAACAAAGGTTCAACATATAAACAAAAAAATTCATACACTTTTTTCGCTTTCTTTTTCTGTTTTTCCTTGAAAAATGATATCACACAATAACACTAAAGCGCGAAACAAAAAAAAAAAAGCGACAAAAAGCTCGTTGATCCAAAGATTGACCAGAACTGGAGCTAGATGAGAGACAAACATATTTTCTCCCTGATGGGCTTCGACTGAGATCATTGGATTTGCCATCGTAAACTGGCTCAGCAAATTTCGAAAGTTAGTTTTAGGCAGATTCCAAGAGAGAAAAAAAGATACAATTTTCTCTAGAAATGCAAAACAAAAGG
>CAJPEX010005495.1:0-11163 GCA_905338405.1 Notodromas monacha | reverse complement strand
TTGGTTATTTTATTTTTTTTGTACTTTTCCTTGTTGATGCTGCACACAGCCTTTGGTTTCATTGTAAAATTGGGGTTAACTTCCGTTTCCCGTAATGTAATCAGTAATCATCACGAACGCTAAATTATTCCTGGCCTTTTGTGAAGCCGGAAAAGCTGCGGAATATTATGTTTAACTTGTTCAGCCGGAAAAACAATAGATTCCCACGGGGTTTTTCTCCCTCATTTTCGAATATCAGTCAAATTGTTCTCTGGGGCTTTAACTGCTTAAAACACAGATTTTCTTTTGAAATCCAGAGTTTTAAACTGCCCATTGTTCATGCGAGCGTCAGTCCCATCAGTTTCGAAATAATTCGATCATGTTCTAATCTGAATGATATTCTCAGAATTTTTAATAATTTATCAATCACTGCGCAAAGCAGTCCTGAAATGAAAAAAAAAAACAATGAATGAAAATCCTAATTTCGGAATCATTAAATCATGTGCTAATCTGTCTAATTTGTGAAAATTATGAGGTAATGTTACATCGGAATTTTCGCAAGCGTTTAACAAAGAGTGTGTCGCTGATTCAATTGCACCATGTCGAAGTCATTTCGTTTCACGTGAGCAACAACCTAATTTTTTGAGATAACGCAGGAAAAAAAGGGGTCACCTTAAGAATCCTCATCTCCCTGAAATGCGTGAAGTTTCCCGAGCAAAATTAATGTTTATTCCGGATGAGTTGAGGCTTTTCATTCATTACGTTCCGTTGCTTTACATATTCAGGGCATCTACTTGCTCATATCGTGGGAAGCTCAGGAATTAATTCAAGAAAAATCCGAGAAACCTTAGCACACAACAAAAAAAAGAGATTTGGGAAAGAATGAAAAGAAATCTGGACCGGAAGTACTGATAGTCATGCTGCGCGTTCGTGATGATGAAGCGTCTCCGGATTTGTCTTGTCGTGGAGCAGCAGCACTCTTGGTTTTCGACGTTTGATTGACACCTGGTGCCAGTAAAAATATCCCTCGCGTCAAAATATACCTCGCAACTTATGGGGAAGACATCTATCTTCGATGGGCCGAAAGACGAAAATCGTCCGCGAAAAGGTTTCTATTTTTTTTGGCAAGCGCTTGATGATTCTCTACTGCATTTGCTGAATAACTTCATTCAGTTTTTGAAAAAAATACGGAGCCCTGGATACTTTTAAAGTCAGCTAAGAGCCTAACAGCGTCTATAAAGAGGGTCCTTTGAACATCCGTGACCGAACATTTTCAAACTGTACACATTCTCTGTGAATTTGCGATTGCTCTAGAAATTATCAAAATCTACAAAGAAAAAAAAGTAATCAATTTCAACGAAGAAGAAATTCCAACAATAATGGTAGAAATCGAAAATAGCCTGCTCTGCATTTGTTGAATAACTTCACTCAGTTTTTGAAAAAAAAAAATCAGGAGCCTTGGATGTTTTTACAGTCAACTTAGAAGTCTATAAAGAGGGTCCTTTATTTGAACATCCATGACCGAAAATTTTGACCTGTACACGTTCTCTGTGAATTTGCGATTGCTCTAGAAATTATCAAAATCTACAAAAAAATATTAATTAATATCAATGAAGGAGAAATTGTAACAATAATGGTCGAAATCGAAAATACCCTGGAAGATGTATAGGGACGGAACGTTTTGAATATTTGAACCAGATGCCAGTGCCAGAAGGGACTTCGAAAAAAAAAATGTGCTAGACATGTTGGAGATTTCAGGGACGCCAATAAAAAATAGCTTGTAAGATCAGCTTCAGATGTTCAGAATGGCAAGAAATTGGCTATCTATTTTTCAAAATTTATATTATCTTTCCAAAAATACAGGAATTTTAATCTTCAAACTTTTTAGCAAGTTTTATTTTTGAACCATATTCAGATACTCGGAGGTATAATAATCAGCTACAACAAAAAAGGACTGCAAAATCAAATAGTCATTGAAGTTTGGGCGAAATTTCGCGACGTGTTCAAAGAAAATGAATTCCATCTCTTTCAGATTACCGCACGGTATACAGAACTTCAAGCCCTTTAATGCCATTTCGATTGAGGAACAGTGAAAACCTTGCCAGACTATCTGGAAAGTTCCCACCGTGCTGAGTAACCAAACCGAGAAACTTCCAAGCAAGGTGTTATATTGGAAATTCGAAAATTGCAAGATCGTCAAGGCATTATTCAAATCAGCAGCTGTGTTGGAAGATCAAGTCAATTCGGTTTTGATCGCTCTCCGAAACAGACGCTAATCCAGTTTTGATGACATTATGAAAACTTTGAGAGAGAAATTATCTTCCCTCACACTGCAATTTAACTTCGAAAATTTTTAAAATTTCAAGCCAAACGAACAGTTAGATTTTGACTTTTCTTGGAAGTTAATATTTCTATTCGGATTGATTTATTGTTCTGGTACTCCATTGTCCTCTATTTGAATTTTTTTAAAGTGTGCTCTGGAGGAGGTGAAGATATTTCCCTAATGTCCCCAGTTTCCTTCCAAAAAAAAGGAATCTCGTGAATCGGTATTCTTTGCTCAATTTACTTCGAAAGTAATCGTATAAATTTTCCAACATTTTTTGTAGATGAAATTTTCTCCTATTTGCGTTTGATATCAAAAACATTCATCTTGAGAAATCCCACATTGTAGGGGATTAAAGCGATCCAAAATAATAAAGCGTGCGATATTTTTCTTCCACTCGAAAGATAATTTTAGCACTGCATCTCGGTTTCTCCAAAAAAGTCATGGAAATCTACGCTCCATTGCAATTTGAAGAAGAAGAAAATAAAAACGTACAACTTCAGAAAAAAGGTTTGTGTTTCTCAGATTCTTCATCATCGTGTTTACAATTGTCACTGGGCCGGAAAGGTGAGGGATATTGATCTACGAGTGCGGAAAAGAATGAGAAATAGGGCCAACAATTAATTTTCTCGGGTTCCTCCGACGCCCGGATGTCGACGCCCATCCGGCGGAACCCCGTCATCGACGCCGTGTGGGTTGCAGGTGCAAGCCCACAGCGTCCCCGACACCCGACCCCCATAGTGGGTGCCCCTGAGGGCGATTAATCACGCCGGAGATCACTGCCGCGAAACCGACAGATAACGACACACAAACGTCGACATATTAGCCGCCCGAATCCCCTCGCCATATACGACCGACACCAGGGTTGCCCTGGGTGCGTCGCTGATCCCATGCCTGGTCAGTCATTAATCCTTGGCTTGCCTGCGAAAAAAAAAGAGCAGAAGAAAAAGTAGCCCGCGGCGGAGTAGCAGGGAACTGATGGTTCCTTGGGCCACTTGTTCGCATAGGAGAAATACGATATTTATTGCGAGATTATACGACTGGGAGAACAGATATGTAAAAAAAAAAAAAAACAGCACATACCACCCGAAAAAGCAATCACGAAATTGGCAAGTCCACAAACATCGAGGTAACAGAGTTGGTTAAAATTTTAATATCTTCTTTTTCGTGCCCCAGACACTTCGTAAGCATAATCATTCATTAATTGCCCTTTTACGCTCTTGGCTTTTGCAATTGTTTTAGTCGTGAGTATCGTGACTTCTGTTGAGCCCCATATTTTATTTGTGTTTTTCACGAGTATAGGAAATAATCCTGATTATTCACAGCAATTTTTACAAGTTGAATATTACCCGTAAAGCAAATTTTGCTTAGGCCACAAGACATTTTTAATGCGGCTTACGAATGAGCTCAACATTTTGGCACAGTACTTTCAAACTCGCGTGCAAAAGTCGGCAACCATTTCCGGTCATGGGGTAAAAATTTAAATACTGTATTCCCTTTCTGTATAGTTTATGCAATAAGTTCAAGAAGAAAGTTCTCGCTAGCTAGCTCGTAAAAAGCATTGCAACTGTGAAGATTATTTTTGAAAAAAAAAGCGGATATTTAATCAGAATTCTACACATCGTACCATGTCACAGATGCCAAACAATCAGGAATTCAGGAAATGTTTCATCCGTCTTGAATTGGAAACCCGAATGAGGTCTATTTTCGACCGTTCTAAATTAATTCCGAGGGGTTTCTTCCGTCCATTAATTGAACTTGGATGTGTTCTGGGTATAAGAAAAATGTGACGCAGTACCGTATATTCGAATATTTACCCCGCCAGTACTCATGTAAATTATGTTCCGAAATCGATACCCCATCTAGATTCCGTGTAATCGCTAAATTTTCTTAAGTTTTATTTCATCGCTGAAAAGCGCAACTTTGAAAAGAGCACATCGCAACGAAATAAAGAATCAAGCAAAAATCGACTGTAGAATTGAGTTCAATTTGGTGGAATAAAGACTTTTATTTTGCCATATCTCCTGTGACACCGATACCGACTACATTTCATCCGTCGGAATGAATGGTCGAAATCAGAGATTTCGGTTTGCGAGAGACACACGATCACAGTAAAGCCAAAGCCAAAGTCAAAGAAATTTATAGCACATACTTTCTTCTGGTCGTGGGGTCGGTTTTTATCCCTCTTTTCATTCTTCTGTCGAAATATCCTCACAGAAAAATACGTAGGATATCAAACCATACTATGTACAGTATATGTGTTACGTGACCTTCGCATTTGATCGTAATCATCAAATTGAACCTACGATGGCAGGTCGACTAGGATTTTTTAGGAACGTTTGAAGGCTAATTTCCTTTTCAGATTTGAATTTTATTAATATTTGCATGAAATAAGACGGCTCCATGATGAAATCTCGTATAGGAGAAAAAATCCCGCGGGAAAAGGACTGAATTTCTTTTGCGGAAATGAACATTAAAAAATTGATGTAATTGACAGGTGAAATCATGCTGAAACTACTAAACCTCGGTTTTGAAGTAACATCTGAGTTTTTGAAAACATTTCTTCCAATTCGTGTTTTGGGTGAAAAATTCTTCATACTGTACAAGTTTTGTGAAAGAAAAATTTTTGAGGTCTTCTTTCATTTTCTAATTGCAAATTTTCCGGGTGCTTTTGTCAGTATATACGACCATCACGGATTCAATCATTTGATGTTTGAAAATTTTCCCTCAAGGATAAAAGAATCATTTTAACGATACGCCAACTTATCTTCCGAGAGTAATTTTCTCAACTACAGAGTCGAACAATTCTGCCCGTTATCAAGTAAAAATTAAGCATTACAAATCCTCGCCTTTTATTCTCAATTATCAATAAGTATAAATTATTAAAGCATGATTCATGCAAACCCGGATAATCTGAGTTATTTTGTACCCCCAGTAGTAGCGAATTCATGCAGTCTATACAGCAGCAATAAATGACGAATTGGAATAGACGAGGCACAAAAACTGACTTTCCGAGTATCCTGAAAGCTTTCTTGCCTATATATACAGTCCCAGAAATGCCCCCTTCCAAGTGTGATTCCATATCGTACATCCCCGAGTATTAGTCGACGAGAGACTCGAGACCGACCCACAAAAAAAAAAAAAAAAAAAAAAGGGGTTATCGTCGGGTGGGTGGGGGTGAATGCAGCAGGAATATGCAAGAGAGAAGAAGCAGCAGTATAGGAACCAACTGAGAACCCGTATAGTACAGGCAGCATGGCCGACACCCGGGGCGGGCAAGCTGTCAATCAAGCCGTCAAAGTGTCCGGGCCGCGCACGCCACTCATCCAGCCGCACACCATCACCATACGAGAGGCCTCTCCCCAAAACACTCCATTCCAGTACACACACACACTCAGCCCCTCCATATTATTATGCACAGACATTCATCAACATGATCTTTGCATAAAACCGGCATTTTTTCCCCCTCACTCAAACCTCCCCCTTCCCTTCTTTTTCTTTTTTTTTAAACTTAGAAAGAACGAGAGAGAGAGAGAGCGAAGAAGTCAAGTCGGCAGTGGGCTAATCCTTTTCCCAGATGTTGCGGAAAAGCTGCTGTCCGGGACGCCGTTCGTCTCCGGGCTTAAAATACGCTTAATCTCGGCGAGGCCCGACCTATTACGAATTTCGACCGAGTCCTCGTCGTCGTCGACACCATTCATTTCCCGCACGAAGTGTGTGTCTTTTCCGCAGTCTTATCATCCCCCGAGGAGAGTTTTTTGCCGGCCAGAGTTGCCAAAAAAATATGTGGGGCTCGTCCGTGCCGCACAATTTTTGGCTTATTGTAAGTATGAAAGAGCTATAGGTGGATCAACCCAAGGATTACAGCAGTATTTATATAAAGAAGTCTGTAACTGCTGGTTTCACGCTACTTTTCGGTTAGTGTGAGTGAACCTATTTGATTTAGGTATGTAGCAGAATGTAAAAATAATGTTTTTGGTTTATAGCAGGGTTCCTTGACTTTTTTTTGTGTACTGAAAAATTTACTGCTTTCTTAATGGGCCAACAGACATTTTTAAAGCATCCACAGCTCTTCTTGATTTAAGTTTCAAGCCAGAAGCTGTCTTAAAATTTTCAGACACTAGGGGCTTTAAAAAAAAGCTCAAGAATTGCCTAAAAATTTATAATTGATTAGAAATGAAGAACAAGAAGCTCTTCAGGGAGTCTTTATGCAGAAAAATGTTGTCCAAATTCTCTCAGCTTCAAAAAAGGTGTCAAAAATTATTTTGCAATTTAATTTAGTGCACCAACTGTACGCACTAAAAATTAATCAATGTACAAGAAGCACGCTGGAAATTTCGATATCGGATTCCTCATAAATTCTTATCCATGTGCAGATTCAAAACTTTCTCAAGAAAAACCTTTGAAGTCTACGTACAAGTTATGAAGGAGAAATGCGTAAATCAAGCTTCGATTAAAAATTGCAAACATTTTATTCAATAATAATCGGAAGCATTCGTGATAAAAACACGAAAACCCTATCATGAACCGCAAAAATGAAAAATAGAAATATTAAACAAATATAATAATTTCACACTCCTGAAAAATTATTCCAGCAGTAAATAATGCCAATCTCGAAAATTAGTGGATATTAAATTTGCTGGGTTCCGCTTGATGGCATGAAACTCGTCAATAGCTCATTGAAAAATTGTCACTTCATACATTATCACTACTCAATATATGCAACCGGACAAAAAAAATTGCTCGAAATAAATTGGCCCTCGTTGATTTTTTTTTCATGAGAACGTTTCCAATTAAAGCACTTAATTTTATGAGTGGAATTTTAAGCAGGGATGTTGGAAACCATGCCGGCATCAGGATGGTGTTGGAAAGTGGACACGAGCTGCTCAGTGAACAGATTGATGGGTTCTCCAAGACGACAGGCGAACCCATCACAGACACGAGCTTCGGTTATCAATCCGTGGATCCCGTCTCTTTTCAAATCAATGAAAGAATGAAAAATCTTTATATTCATCTTTGAAGAGGAATCAAAGCGAAAAAAAACTCGAGAAATCGCTGGCTGAGGCGTCGTGGTTGTGATGTGTGTGTGTGGGGATCAGTCGTCGACACGGAAATTCCAAATAACTGCCGCGTCCGGTGATGGATGCGGAAATATGCGTGCCGAAATCTCGCCCGACAGCTTTGTCTTCCCTCCAGCATGAAGGAAGCACTCTCACCCAACACCCGAACCCCGGATTTAAAACATGCAAACCCCATCCGGGGAGAACCCAGCAGTCCTTTCCCCATTGCCGAAATCTCGCCCGACAGCTTTGTCTTCCCTCCGGCATGAAGGAAGCACTCTCACCCAACACCCGAACCCCGGATTTAAAACATGCAAACCCCATCCGGGGAGAACCCAGCAGTCCTTTCCCCATCCCCCCTTTTTTTTGTCTTTCTTCTTGGTGATGCTCAGCTCTTCAGCGTGTCGTTCGTACATAACATACCCCTGGCAAGCGTGATTTTTATAAAGAAGGAAAACTGAGAGAAAAAAAGAGGAGCTTTCGGAGAGTGGACGAACTAAGGGACTACTCGCAGTTTTTTCTAAATATATAGCGTACTATAAAAAACAAATGAGCGGAAGAGTTGACTTTGTTCGTGCGGCAAAATAAAAATCGTTTCCCGATAAGCCCGATAACGCGTTGATTTTTCGATCCCTTCTCGTTTTTAAAATAATTTACATTTTCACTACTGCTGATCCAAGCATTGAGAAATCAAGTGTTCATAGTATTGTATACACCTACTTTTCTTGATGTTGAAAAATGTGAATAAAATGAGGGATGCAGGGTGTGTATAAATTTCCCAACCTTTACGGCGTCGATTATTCGCACACGCAGAAAACAATTAAGCCGTAATTAACAATTTTCATATCCTTTCTCGTTTTTTTAAAATTTAAATTTTCACTACTGCTGATGCAAGCTTTGAGAAATCAAGTGTTCATAGTATTGTATACACTTACTTTTCTTGATGTTAAAAAATGTGAATAAAGTGAGGCATGCAGTGTGTGTATAAAGCTTCCAACAGGGTGGAAGGGGGAAACGGCGTCGATCACTCGCGCACGCAAGAGACCAACACTCAGCAGGCTGCTTAGCATCCCGCGCTGCTCCACAAAGCTGGCGATATATGCAGTGTGTGTATAAAGCTTCCAACAGGGTGGAAGGGGGAAACGGCGTCGATCACTCGCGCACGCAAGAGACCAACACTCAGCAGGCTGCTTAGCATCCCGCGCTGCTCCACAAAGCTGGCGATATTCCATAACTGGGTTATGCACTGCAGCAGCTTCCCCCCAACTCTTCCTTCTACTATTTTTTCCCCCCGGAAGCGGAAACGAATTTTTGATCCCCTTCTTTTTTTTTTGTTCTTTCCTCTCTGAAGCTCACCATTTATTTGCGATGCCGGTCATGATTCATTTCTTCGTCAATGGAAAAATCGTCGAGATTCGTTCGACTGCAATTTTTCTTTCAACCATTATCATGTCTGTTTTTTTTTTACGAAATGTAGTTTTCACAAGGTAATGAATCGAATAACCGCGATCTTTCGCGTAATTTATTTTTTGTTGTTGGCTGAATGGTAATTTTCTTAGAGGAAATTAATACAATTTTGGCGTATTTCATGGACCTCGAGCACACAAGGAACTAACGACAAATCGCATGTATTCACAGAGCTAAACTCATAATTTAAACTCCAAAATCATGAAAATTGATATTTTTTGTAAATTTAGCCTAAAATAAGAATTAGGGGATGAAATATTTTTGCTTCCAGATAACCTAGTGGATATAAGTCGATTATTCAGGCTATAACTCCGGAGTATTTTAAAGATTTAAACCATGTCGATTGAGCATCGCGGTAGAAAAATGTATTAAAATAAAATATTACATTATCACGGAAACCATTTTTCTGTAGTTATCTGACGCGATTCTACTCGAAAGGAACAAACCTTGGCATATGGATGCCCACAGAAAACTGTATTGCATGATGCGTCGGAGCTAATTTCTGCTAATTCTTTCCATTCACAGATTTATGATTTTTTAGCTCTATAATGCTCATCATATGCTCGATTTGCATGAATTTTCATCTCTAAATCCAAATCAATTTGAGGGAAACAAATCCTCTCAAGAAGATACAGCTGTATCCTTTTTATAACGAAATTGAATTGAACAGAAAAAAATTCGTCGTATAGAGAATTTCGTCGGAGAAAACTTCCATAAAATGGCGAAAAGACCCTAAGGAACGAAAAAATGTCGTTATACTGTACAGAGGAAACCGTTTTCGGCAAGATCATTATAGTGATAGTGACTCCACCTGTAGATTTGTTTTATTTGATTCAAACTTCGATATGACTTATCAAAGCCCGGAGAAATCAAGCCTCCATATCGTACAGAAAACCCCTGCTTGAACGAAGTAGTCGCTCATCGATCCGCAAGATGTCGCGCTCAAAAATTCTAAACCACAGTATATACAAGAATAATAGTAAGTTTGAAATGCCTGCGTTAGCACATAAAGGATGACAAGATGAGACTCGGAGGACTCTCGCGAAGAGAAATGAGATGGGAGGACGGGGGGACAGAAGAAAAAAAATACATATATGCATTTGCATCAAAAGTAAAATGAGAAGAGGGTTGCTGCCAGAGATATTGCGGGATCGGGAAATATGCATATTCCATTTTTTACTCACTCTCTGCTTGTTACACTTCTTCTCTCCCTCTAGAACGAAAAGCGACGACGACAGCCCTAGGACGGCGTCGTCGGGCCCTAACTTTACTCCTAGGTGGCGAATACACGCCGTGTATATGTGCATATGCATATAAACGCCGTACTTCCTCCCCAAAACGGAAATAATAAAGGCGAAAGAAAAAAGTATAGACCCAGTAAGTGTATATGAATGTGTGTGTGTGTGTGTGTGATATGACGACGGCACCGGATCGGGTTCATATTTCACTATGGAGAGGCGGTGACGAGAACGTCGCGGTGTCGACACTACTGCCATTCTTCATTTCTTCCGCGTCACCGTGAAACCGGAGCAAGAAGGAAAATAAAAAACCAAGCCTCTGCGCCTTTGTTTCGTGGAGAAGCGAGAAATGGAGAAACTTGCAACTCGAGATGGTTTTGGTCCCCTCAAAAGAAGAATGAGATGTGGTACTACTGCGAGAATAAACCACCTGATGCTGACGAGACAGCACATGCAACCCATACGCACTCGACGTACATCATGCAAGGTGCCTCTCGCACGGGGTCGGAAAGAAGAAATATTTTAGAACATTACCCAGCTTATTGATTTTTTCCAGACCTCCTTTTCTCACCTCATAAGCCCAAGTTTGGGTGAAATAAGGAGAAGACGCGCCCAATTCCTTAAATAATTAAGACGCGAAGGAGGATTTTACAGGAATCCTGTTTTCAAAATAAAAATAGCCTCTTTCGTAATTTTTAAACTAAAAACAGCTTATTCCTGGGATAGGCGCCTACTAAACAATGATCAAAGTGTTTTTAAGCGTTCTATACCGATGTTCACTTTTAGGTGTATATGTACAGTTTTTCAAGGGATGACCAATAAGGGGAATCTTTTTTTTTTTAAGTATAAAAAGTAGAAATAAAACGAAATTAACTCTAACAAACGAATTTCAGGAGATAAAAACGATTGAAAATCAGTACTGTATTCTGCTTTCAGTCAAACTCAAAGGAGTAGAATCTCAAACGAATTCTGAATAGAAAACATCAGTATAAAAAAATAACGAAACGGAAGGAAACTCAAGAATCTTTGAAAGCAGCAGTGTTGTCGTTTCTTTGTATAAATCGTAAGAAAAAGATCAGTACTGAAATGACCTCAA
>CAJPEX010005494.1:0-16095 GCA_905338405.1 Notodromas monacha | reverse complement strand
GTGCTGTATATTGCGGTCCTGACTTTTATTGGACCACAAATATTTCAAAGCTATTGCTGAATTCTCATTTTTCTGAAAATTAAATGTTTTCTCATGATTTTTAAAGCTACATGGCTATTTTAGATTTTAAAAATACATTTTAGAAAACTCTTCAACATCAGAAAAAAACTCTATGGTTACAGCATTAGTTTCCCACTCATTTTTCAGTGTGTTGAAAAAAATGCATGACTGTTGTACAGTACTACTGGAATTATTTTATTGGTTTCAAATATTGCCTCTTTCATGTCCTGTAAAGCTGAAAGATATTTTGGATCATTAGTAATTTTTTAAGAAATAAGAAACACGGAATGTTTTGGTCAATGGCTGGACTGGTACACTGTATAAGGGATCAACTTATCATTTTACTTAATTTTTATTACATAATAATTGAAAGGTATGTTGCTTTGGTTTGTAATACAGTATTATAATTTCAATCTGGCTTAGGAATTGTGAAACTTCTGTTTATTTTTAAAATTCACTGAGTCCAGGTCAAAAGAAAAAAAAACTCATGATGAAACTATACACACCTCATGTTGAGTACAGCATATCAATTTCTGGGGATCATACTATGACAAAAAATTTGAAAGTTTCTGATACGGACTCCCATCTGAATTTTCACTGCTGGAATAAATCCCTATATATACACAAAGATCTGGAGATGAATTCTATAGGTAGAAAATATTGGCCTTGCCTAATTATTCTGGAATCCCTTATTATACCAATACCGTACAGTTTATCACACAAAGTTTTGTTTTTCTTATTTCTCATTAAAAAGCGTATGATCCAGAATTTATGGAAACTTCATAGAACATGAAAAAGAAAATCTTCAAAAGAAATAGAAGAAAACATTGCTTCATTATATGTGTATAGCCTGTCTTGAAACAGTTAAGCACACTGTGTGGAATCAGGGGAAAACTTGCTGCTCTAACCCAAAATTGTTTCTTTCCATGGTGCAGTGTTCTAAAAAAATCTTTAAAATCTAAGAAAAACCCAGAAGCTTCCAATCTTGTTCAAATTTTCTTGGTGGTCTGGCCAGCAGAAAGTTTTATCTACTTAGCTCACAGCATAAACTGAAGCCTTTGTGACCAGAATTTAAATTTCAAATTCCGAAATCTCCATGGAAAGAAAAAGAAGAATAATCGACAACCTTGACTTTTCAGCCACAGAAATGTATGAATGTGGAGAGCCAATGTTTTTCAATGCTGGTGAAGCAGTTCAAAAGGACGTCACATCAATGCTGACTGGACCAGATGGAGGACAAAGAAGAATTTGCATAGGGCAATCAAATGAAGGATATGCTACAGTTGGAACAATTTACAATAATCATTGCTTTTACAGATCTCATTCAGGATCTGTATACAGCTATAACTCTAATAATAGCAGTATGGTGAGTTTCCCTGCTTACTTGGAAACTAAATAATAACTGCAGTTTATTGGCCCCAAAAATTGGAAAAAGTTAATGCTTGAACCTTGTGTTGAGGACTTAACATGCCTCTCATCCATCATCAATGAAAAGATCAACTAAATGTATTCAATGGAGTGAAAAACAACCTAAGTAGCAACCACAGAAAACCACACAAGTAGGAAACCTTGATCAAGACACTTGATCAAGGCACAAGAAAAGGAAATTAATAAAAGCACTTTTCTTATCATACACCACATTAGTACCAGTCTGTTTTAAGTTGTGATATGTACAGTACATTTGTCTGACAGTCTGAGGTTATCTGAGAGGTATGACACTTGGTTTATTTATTTCTTGTGATCTTAATTGAGAGTTATACATTTTTATATCTTGTACTTGGGACAAGTTGTAATATATATCTTAACTTGCAACTGAAGAATTTTGCCAAGAATTCCTTGTCTTGGGCCCAGGCTGAATCTGGGTTTTCTTTAACCTTATTTTCTTGATCCACAGCATCTTTCTCTTTCTTGTGTTGTGGCCCCCACCCAGCAAATGATTTGGGCATTTTGAAATGTGTTTTAAACGCATTTCTAGCCAGAAATGCTACGTGTTTCAAACCTCTCTATGTTACGCCTACTTGGGATATTAGTTGATGCGTATCTCATATAGGCGTTTTAAAACGCCTTCTAGTTACAGCTATTTTTTTGTGTCTTCTTGGATTGGGCGTAACTTGAGTTATGCCTGGATAGGTTTGATTATAATGCAGAAACGCATTAGTACAATAAGAAGGTGTTGCAACACCTTCTTATTGTACTGTATGTTGGTTCAAATTTTCTTGGAACTTGGAACGTCTGCATGCTGGATGGCATGGATTTCAATGTGAACATTTTAAATGGATTCCCTTGTGCTTGACATAAATTATAAGGATGCATTAAAAGGTTTCTTAATTTTAAGACGTAGAAAATAACAGCACAAGAAAATCCAACCAACCTTAGAGTTTTTGGCATGAAAATGAGTCCAAAAAGTAAAAAAAAAAGAGCACAAATATTACTGAACTGTACGCAGTTGATGGAGAACACTGAAAAGAGAAAAAAAATTTGAACATCAGAAGACAGCACTTTGAAAGGTCTTTTTTGAAACTTTTGAACATGAAGCAAACCAATTTTGGAGAAAAATTGATCAAGTTTTGGAGTGAGCAAGCATATTTGCGCCATGTGTTCACTATGAATCTAAATATTTAAAAGTCCTGGTTGAAGACCTCATTAAATTTTTTCAATGCTCAAGCAACTTTTAAAAAAGCAGAAAATAAACAACTAAGCAGTGTAGACAAAATACTGTACTGTACTGTTATCCAATAAGTGTCAAGAATATCTCCAAGATTTTCCAAAAAAAGGGAGAGTTCTCCCGAATTTGAGGGAAAATGTGTAGAACTAGATACATGTTTTAAAAAGTTTTGGCAGCTTATGAAAAAGGGTCAACTCTGCAAATATATGTATATGTTGGTTTTTTCTGCTTTTCAGGTAATCCTTGAACCTGAACCTGGTTCCGAAGCCATTTGGATTCCTGTAAAAAATTGGACTATGAACCTGGAGTCAATCCCATTTTTCGATTGCGCTGTGAAAGCAGGCTTGGCATTTCCTGACGCAAAAGCATCCCCTAGGGGCAATGCTTACATCGCAGTTGGACCTTTTGGATCCCATGTGAGTTTATCGAAAAAAAGCATTGCTATAATTTAAGAAGATCAATATATAACGCTTGGGCGGCGAATTAAAAATTCCCTGACTGTTCAGAAGGAATAAAAAAAATTGGACTGGGCCTCCAGGGCAAACTTTGAAAAAAAAAACACATAGACTTTTGGCACAGCTAATGAAATGTCTCCCAAAAATCAACTTTTGCTTTTTTCATCTCATCATTCAATCCCTAGCAGTGATTAATTAGCCAAAAAAGTCTACTTTTTAAAAATAACTGTTAGAAACAGTAATTTGAATCTAGTTTGAAGATTTATAATTTTTGACTGGTTTCTTTGAGATTTGAAATAACTGATTTGAATGTAATCAGCCAGGCTGCGGCTGGGGTGCTTTACACCCTAGTGTCAGGTTGATGTATTTTTTGAGGTTTTGGCAGGATTGAATTCAAACAGCAGTTTAACAGACAGTCTTTTGCGTAAGACAACACAGTGGCAACTGATGATTGTATGCAAAAATATTCCACTATTTAAATGTTTTTCTTTCTATTACAATTTTGTCCCTGAGCTTTATCCTTCAGAAGGATTTCCCCGAGAATCCCAAATCTTGTGGGAACTCCAGGTTGAGTGCAATCCCACTGGTTTCCAACCCTCTCAAAGCCGTTCCGGTAGAATTCGTCCTCGAAGAAATCCTCCTTGGTAGAATTTGTCCTGGTGACTGGGTAGAAATGGGCCTCGGGACAATTCGTCTTCGCCGGGGGAGGCGGGGCTACTGGCAGGGGTACTCGCGGGGGTGAGGCGGGATGGGATACCCGCCCTCCATATAGCAAGGGTGCCCCCTCACATCTTCGAGCGTCATCTATCGGCGAGATCCATTACCGACCATTCATCCCACCCATAATGCGTTATCTCGCGCATGATCTGAAGGCGCATAGCAGGGGGTGACTTGGGAGACGGCTTGGCGTTACTTTGCTCTGAACACTTGACTTGTGATCATCTCTTTTATCATCTGACATTATTTATTATGACCTGGCGCTGTGAGATTATATGACGTGTTATTAGAAAATGTGTGTCGAAGTCTTACTCTGACAGACAAATCCTTATTATATGCTGGTCAGTCTTCCTGCAGACAGGAGGAGTGCGCATATGCCTTGCACGAATTTGAAATCGCATATGCCTCGCAGGAATTTGAAATCAGACAATGACTTCAACACCTGTATTTTTTTGTATCTGACAAAGGATGGACAATTAATGGATGCAATTGTATTTTTTTTCTATTTTGGTTACATTTTGTGAAACCTATTATAGATAACCCAAATCTGCCAAGAAATTTATTTTATGCTTACTTCACACAAGGAATTTGGCACACATCCACAATCCGGGAAATTTCATGGGGTTTTTGAAGTACAGTAGCTGATAGCAAATTTTGAAATATTGTTGGTTAGATTGGGTCTTGCCCACTGTNTGGGGTTTTTGAAGTACAGTAGCTGATAGCAAATTTTGAAATATTGTTGGTTAGATTGGGTCTTGCCCACTGTTTCTGAGTGGCGCCAAGGAAGATCAAAAATAAATATATTTACGGTGACATGAATGAATTTCATATTTCCTTTATTTTTCCCCTGTGTTGTATCATTTAGTAATGGCCAAATGCGCATCACATATCTTTCAGCAGCAAATCTTCCTAAAAAACTCAGACTTGACTGACCCTTCTTTTTCTATCCCTTGCACAGGGCCCAAACCAACATGCATGAGTGCAAACTACCAATATTCCAAAAGGCATGGAATTAGAAAAAAGTTTTTTCCAATTTCATTTAGGCATGGGTCATCATAGCAGTTCACTGATTTTCCTTCCTACATTAAGTGCACTTTGTTTTTGCATTGTCTGATTTCAAACAATATTTTCTTGCATATCAGCAAAAAAGTTGCTGACAATTTATTTAAATTTGATGTAGAAATTTGAAAAAACCTGCTTTCTTGTTGGAGTAATTTGAATACCCTTTCACTTCACCCTTGCGATTGAAATGTAATATTTTATTATACGGCATTTTATGAAACATCATGGGCTGCGTCAAGATTTATTCGTATTATCACATTTCCCAGGCTGCATCAATCCTCATACGACCTCTGTATATTGGACTTCCTATTGGGTTACATCTTACCGTAAATGCATTTATTTTTTATCTTCCTTGGCGCCACTCAGAGTCTAATAACACGTCATATAATCTCACAGCACCAGGTCATAATAAATAATGTCAGATGATAAAAGAGATGATCACAAGTCAAGTGTTCAGAGCAAAGTAACGCCAAGCCATCTCCCAAGTCACCCCCCCCCCCGCTACGCGCCTTCAGATCATGTGCAAGATAACACAATTATGGGTGGGATGAATGGTCAGTAATGGATCTCGCCGATAGATGACGCTCGAAGATGTGAGGGGGCACCCTTACTATATGGAGGGCGGGTATCCCATCCCGCCTCACCCCCGCGAGTACCCCTGCCAGTAGCCCCGCCTCCCCCGGCGAAGACGAATTGTCCCGAGGCCCATTTCTACCCCGGCCTGGGACGAGGACCAATTTGACCGAGGACGAATTCTTACCGAGCCCTCGAAGCATAGCCGTTTTCCTGGCGCCCATTTAATCCTATTGTATTTTAGACTATTACTAATTTCTTTCCAACAATAACAGCTACAGCAATTTTACCGAAAAAGACCAACTTTGATATTCCCCAATTGATGGTTAAGTAGGTATTCATAGCCTTGTACAAAAATGAAATCCCACACAATGCATAACCTCTAAATTTTACCCACAATGGAATAAAGCCCCTGGCTGCCAAAGGGTTAAAGTCATCCATCAGCTGTCAATTCAGGGTTTGTTGTCTTTACTTTCTTCTTCTCTTCCTTTTATTGTGATTACTGTACTGTAGTTGTCATAGAGCCATAAACATTCTTTTGTTTGTAAAATGTCTGCATATTTTTTATAGACATTTCAAAGTGCTTGACACCTGAAAAGTGCAGCCCTGCAGCTAAGAGGTGGACACAATTCCTTCTCAGACTGTGTGGGAAGTCTGGAAAACATGTTATATGTACTATTGTCACTTAGACTTCAATGTGAACATTTAAAATCATTTATCATGCTTGATGACATTTTTTTAAACTTCCAAGAATTTTAGAAAAAATGTTTTACAAATTGGAAGAATGCAGAAAGCAACTGTGCAGAAGAATAACACCAATGATATGCCCTATTGGCACAGAGAGTAGTCAACAAGGAGAATAAAGTCAGCACTCATATTGATATAATGCAGTAATGTGCACAGTTGATGGAAAAGCCCCTGAAATCATTTTGGAAATTGAATTTGAGTAAATTTATTTCCATATTAGTAGGTCAGATTTTTCAGAAGGCATACAAATTCAGAAAATATTTTTTTGGAAAATAAAAGAAACGCCATAGGTTGAGACATTGTCCAGATTTTTGTGCAGATTGTTCAAGTTAAAAGTGCCTTTAGTCATATTGTTCATACTTCAGGGCACTCATAAATATGTTGAGGACCCATTCATCACACATTCCAAAAAGTCAATAATTGTATCACAGATGCTGATTCAATTTCAAAGAATGTTTCAATAATAAACTCAAAATTGCTTCTTGTCTACTAATGTCTTCTACCCTGGTCAGTTTATTCCAGGGTTGGGATACTCTGCTTGGAATACAGACATTGGAACCCAAAATTGGAATGCCCTCAAACTCCTTGTCATCATCAAAACCTCAGCCTGGTCAACTCCCATTTCAAGTATTTTCTGAAAATTCCATTTTGTTTAAATGCACATAGTTCTAGAAGACTAATGAAATCAAAGCTATGATTGAATATTACAGTAATGAGGGGCGCCACTTGAATCTTACATTTGGGGTGATTAATATATTTCAGTAATTCACATAGATAAATGTGCCATACAAAATGATTGATGGATCACTTTTAGTTTAATTTCTTGAAGGAATCATTCAATCCTTGTCAGCAAAAGAAAAGGGAAAATCGTGGAAATGAGAAACAAAAAAATATTTCAGTTTCTGCATATTTGATGAGTTGTTGAACCGTGTGAGTTTGTCAATAAATATGCCAGTTTATTGTCCCATGACCAATTCCAAAGAAATTCGTAACAAATCAAATACTGTAAGCGTCCATGTACTGTATTGCATTTGAACATTAATCTTGACTAGCGTTGATTTTTCTTTAGGAATGAATCAGCCATGTGAACCACCCAAAGGCCAAATTCAGAGGGAAGGTCTTCTTGCGCCCGGTGAAATCGCCAATGCTGCAACTCCGGCCGACTGTGCAATTCTTTGTGCAAAAAATCCTGAATGCGACTCTTTTGCTCATTTGAATCGAAGCCAGAGCTCCACAGAAAACCTGGGAAGTTGCTGGCTTTATGCTGGAAGAAGGGGAGCACTTGTTCCACAGCTTTGCCCATGATATAAAAAGGGCAGTAAATACTTTAGTCCTGGTTTGCATTGAAGATTTAAAGGTATCAGCAGTTTGCAAAATATTTGAGAAGGCGATTTGGACAGCACTCTAATTTGTGATGCGTGTGTGTGACATTGCAATCAATTTTTAAATTTGGAAATATTATGCAAGAAAATGTGTCCAACATTAAAGTTCAAAGATATTGAAATTTCAAATGCATTGCTTACTTACACTGACATATTATTTGATCTAACACTATTCCTGAGAAATATATACACCCATACTTATGTGTTTGAAGACAAGTTTTTCATTTAATTATGGAAATGACTTATGAGGCATGCATTTTTCTCTTGATGGTGAAATAAGTTACCCACAGTGTTTCACATGTGCTAAAATAGCAGCAACTGTAGTGATTGAACCTTGTGAATGCTGAAAAGCAGAAAATAAAGCTTTCTTTTAACCTTCACCTTCACTTCAAGTATTTTTGCATCATACCAAAGCACATAGCTCATCCAATGTTTAATATAAAGATTTTTACAAGGTCTTACATTGAAGGCAAAGATTTTTCCTAAATTTTTGAGATCACATAAAAATTCATTGAACTAATGAATCATTAGACATACTTATGATTGCATCATGCGCAAAAAGTTTTCTCTGGCACTACAAGTATTTTTGCTGCCTGTGAAAACTATGGTTTTATCAAGGAGTTCTCATTGATTTTATTTGCTGATTGTGTTGTGTGATTGTTTCTTTTCAGCAAAACAGTGATGATAAAATCTGAAGTCCTCACTCCTCACTGTTCTCAGAGAACATCCAAGAGAGAGGATGATTTCTTCCTTTTTGAAGCTATAAATGGGGAGTGTAATCTTAATATAAATTAAAGCTGCTTGGAGGCTGGATGTATTTTCAAGCAGTTGAAATCAGCAACGAATTATCATGAAAATTAGTCAAGGACACGTTCATTGTTCTCAAATAAAATAAATAAATAATTCCACGCTGATGCCGGCATTTATTTCAATAGCAAGGCAGCTCGTGTTGTTCCCAGCAACTCGTTAAAATTGTTCTCTCGCTTAATTCTTTGCTCTTTTTCACAGACCACTGAGAGGTAAAACGCCAAAAACACTCGGCCTCTGTCCAACACGCAAAAAAAAAAGGTATTCTCAACTCACTCATCATCAGCATCCCCTCAATTATTGCCACCACTTCAACATTTTTCACTCCACACGCGCTACACTTTTTACATAATGTAAAACGGAAAAATCTCGCGTCGAATCACATCCGTTTTGTTTTGGAGCAACATTTTTCCTTTCTTGTATAGTTACCGTATAATTCTTTCCATGCAAAAAATAGCTTTTCGAGCAGCTTTTTCTTTCCCCTCCTGCCGCTCGTCTCTACACACAAAAAAAAGAACTACTTCGACATCGCGTCTTTTCAATTTTTTCAAAATGGCACCCTCGCGTTTTTTTTTTTAACTTTCCGTTTGCTAAAATTCCTCATATGCGAAGAAAACAAGTAGAATACCATTCTAGACAAATTTCCCGAACTCAGCTGCACCAGTTTCGAATGTTCCGAGAAGAAATATTCATTTTTCTCTCTCTCTCTATCTTTCGTTTTTTCTTTTTGAGCAAGACGTCATAAATTAACGACACGGCATAAGGTCACAAGCCTTTCAACAGGAAAAAAACGCCAAAACTGAAATACGAATTCCGACGCAAAAATATAGTCAACACACACAAAAAAAATATTGTGTCCGTCTTTTTCAAATACTTTTTCCCCCCATTTCTACTCCAAACTACACGAACTACGACAAGGGAGAAAAAACAATAAAAGAACGATGTATATATTTTTTAGGCAGCCGAAGTCGGAGGAAGGTTTGAGTTAAAAACAAAATCAACAAAATCAAAAATACAAAAACTTTTGATGACTGGAACGCACCAAGCACCGATTTGAACGATACGAAAAAAAAAATATTTAAAAACGTCTATACGATTTGAAACCCCCCTCAAAAATAGGTTATGTCTTCTTCTCTCGTCGTTCTTTCGATTTTTTTTTTATTGGTAGCTCGCAAAAATAAAATGGTCTTTTCGGTTCTTGGACGGTTGGCATTTTTTCGCCGAGAAAACGGAAAATTTTTTTTTTTGCTGTCGTGTTTCCCGATCGAGGTTGATAGCAAATTTCGCTAAACCGAGTAAACCGGGAAAGAAATGCGTTTTCGCGATTTATTTAATGCGGTGGAGAGCTGGAAATTTTGCTACTGCGCATGTCTCGTGTTCTGGAACTTGTTTCCGATCCCAGGTCACTATCCTGTAAAAGAAAAATTTCAAATATAAAAATTGCGGATGATTATTCATACAAAAATAAACCGAAAAGAATTAATTTCCCTTTTCGCGGAGGAAAAAACATTCATGGTTTTAAATTCAATTTTCAAGGGCCAATTTCATCAAAAACAATCTTTCAACACTTCTTTTTCACAGATTTTAAAACTTTGATGAAAATGTATGCAATGCAGAATCGCATTACAGCAAGCTTTTGGGGACTTGAGAAAATTCAGGTTGTTATTCTGAATAGTTTGTTATAATGAGATTTCCAAAATTGATGACTGGAAAAAATTTCATGCATGACCTGCCTATAATCAATTTGCTTTTCTGACATATACAGACTTGTATTATTGTTTTAAAAACTAAATGATCTTCTGAAAATAATTATAGCTTCAATAATGCATTCCATCAGTTGCCCCAATCTCTTCATTCTGGTAGGATGATGTGTGGAACCACTTATTAAAAGAATGTTTGCAATTGATTATACAGCTTCCATTCATTAAACAAGAATTATGTTAGTTGCAGTTACAGGTGGTACCTCGCAATGCAACCTCCAGCAATTTGACCATCCCTCAATTCAATGACCAAATTTTCTGGGAGATTGACTCTCAATTCGACCTCTGCCTTGCAATTTGACCAGTGGAGAGACATGAAATATCAAATGCCATGTACTGTATAGAAAACATGCCATTTGACATTGTCTTGCAATTTGACTGCTTTGCCATTTTACCCTAGTCCAGGAACAGAGTAGGGTTGAATTGCAAGGTACTGCCTGTATTGAGATTATAAATCTTAGACAGTGCCTCCCTATAGTCAGGAAATTTATATGAGGAGAATGTACTGTATGAAATTTTCTGAAAGAAGTTTTTTATACAATACTTGAACAATACAGCAAAAATGTTTGAAAATTTGCTCAAGTATGGGCTTTCTGCAAAGAATTATTCAGGAATAGTTTGCTGGAAATTTTGTTGTAATGGTACAGTTGAACCTCTCTATAAGTCATATTTCAAGGGACCAGCAAAAACATTTGCTTCAGGGAGATTTTGACTTACAGAGGTTTGAGATACAACACATTGCTCTTATGTTCTGGGAAGCATAGAAAAATAGCCCAAAATTGTAAATGGTGGTATTCTGGGGGCTTAAATTGCTTCTTAAATGATTTGAAAGGATGCTGAACTTGTTGGCAGGGGTTCATTTGCTCAATCAAGTATTTCACTTCCTTTTCAGGCACAACAATTTTTAAGAATTTGCTTTTTATTTCTTGTGTAAAGAAAATCATTGCCAACAGGCCACAGAAAATTTGACTTACAGAGGTTTAAGGGGAAAAGCCTTCGACTTAGTTTGGTTTTTTATGTATTGTTTCTAAGGGGATTAAGAAGGGATCTGAAACAAATTCAACTTAGGAGGGTATTTGACTTAGGGAGGTTCGAGTTTTCAAGGTTCACCTGTATATATTATTGTGTTTGAACAAAATTTTACTGTATTTCAAGCAGAATTTACAGAAGATAATTGCTTACGGGAGCGAGTCTGTAAAGTCGAGATTGAGGAATCCAGACACTGGATCCGTCTTCGCGCTCAGCCATTGTTCGTCCGTCCTGAAAATACAGTAATGTACCATTAATACCATTACACGTGAATATTCATTCGCTAATGCATGCAAAAAAATTCCGAAGTCCACGAAAATGATTTCATAAGCCAGAGAAAAATTGAAACCTCGCTGAAGAATTGCGTCGATTGCGGCCTAGAAGTCGAGTAGTAACTCTCCGGATGACGAGTCATGTTCCTCACCGTCGTCTCGTCGTACGAACGAGCTTCGGACATGGCCCTGAAATTAAATCGAAGAAACATTTTAAATTCTAAACAAACGAAAAGCACCCCATCAACATTTTTCAATTGAATCTTTTTTCAAATATACGAGTAGGGTATATAGCCATCATATGATATTCTTCTAGACAAATCAGCCTTTTTTTTCGCTCCCTCTTCCCGCAAATGATGACTGAACATTAATTTCAGCATCGCTCGACAGAGGTTCTTCATTGCATGACAAGATATGATGATAATTGGACGATCTTTTTTTTTCAAAACAGAACTTTCCAAAGAAGAGGAAAAAATTACGCATGAATGCATAAATAAGAAAACCTTCAATTCACGTCCGAACAGAAGAACAATACCGAGTTCAAACGTTTTTTTTTTTTTTATTAACAAACCTGAACTTTCTGGTCGATTTGCTTCTTGACGTGAATTTTAAAAGTACAGTACATTACAATGGAATGCTGATTGTCCAAATATTCTTTTTCACTGTGCTCCAACATGAAATGCTTCATGATAGCTAAAAAATAAAGCTTGAAATTTTTCGTTTCAAGATAATGGATGGAACAAATCAACGAATTCCACCCTGAAAATGTTTCAGACTACTGTACAAGTGTACAGTATAACCCTGTGACAGCGGGCGGAGAACTGGAAAGTTTCCACTCATCCAATAGCGAGAAAACCTCTTTTAAAAATCCGAAAAAATTCCAGAACCTTGGAGCATCATGAGCTATTTCATGATTTTTTTCAAATAAATATACATTTTTTATTACAATCACACCTAGTCTAAAAATATCGACGATTGCTTCCAACTGGGAAAACCCACGTATAATATTTTATTTAAAAACAAATTTTTCAATTTACCTGTCACCATAGCCCGAACCCCGGGAATATTCAGATGGTCGTCGCCCCGAGGATTTGCTGCGCACTGCAGAAGTTGCCACCAGGATCGAGCCGGCTGCTGCCATCAAAGCTCCTATTAAGAACAACGAGCATGTACAAAAGCAATTAATTTGTGCTCTCTGATCTTTTTTTTTTCAATGTAATTTCAAGTTTTTTTTTTTCAAAAAGGAAATGAAATAAAAATTGCGTGACGCGCACCTTCCGAGCCACGACGCATGTCCCTGAATTCTCGGCGTCCACGTCCATGGCTTTCAGCGATTGAAGTGGCAGCTGACCTGGTTGAACCTTTGAAGCTCTTCACACTCTGAGAACAGAAGAAAACATTAAAATATAGTGAGACCCCCACATGTGGACACCTTGACATGCAGACAATTCGACATAGGGACACTTATTTTCCCAGAAAAAATTAGTAAATAAGGCCTGACATGAGGACACTGACTAGATCACTAGACATATAGGTGTTGAAGCTGCACCTTAAAATATCCTCTGAGACTGTAGAAATTGTATTTGAAATTGTTTGATAGGCAGGCAGTTATTTTCCTTGACCTAAAACCCCATTTTTGAAGCTAGAAATCAAAATTTTGCGTTTTGGGCTAATTCTGATGTTACTGAACAGGGCCCGTTCCGGGACACCCGTTCCGTCATGGGGCCCGTTCCGGGACACCCGTTCCGTAATAAAGCNCTTGACTCAGGATTTCCTCCTGGTTTAGAACCAGTCATCTCTGAGCTCTGTTGGGGAAGGGTGGTTCTGAGTTGCTCCCCAATTGTGGGGAATGTATTCTGATGTATATTTTGTACTGTCCTGTTTCACTTTTGACCATGTACTTGTCTTTGTGTTGCAGGCAAACCATATTCATATTCGCATATTCACATTTATGTTAATTTGTTTGCACACGCGCGCTTGTCTCGCAAGCACTTAAGTTTATTTTCTGTCAGGACTGTGAATAAAAGTGTGGATAACAGATTCAATGGAGTTTGTTGCATTCTCCATACTAGTTAGTCTTTGGCAGAAAGTGAGCAGCAACTTTGTGCAGGTCTTGCCTTACTGACAACCTCATAACTGATGTCCCTGGTCCTCCGGTCTGAACAAATACTTGACCTGACCACTTCCACCATCATCCAATCAACTCTGGTGCATACTCAGTGACCTAGCTGAGGGCACCCAACCATTAAATTTGGAGTTATTTGACCATTAGCTTACAATTGTGCATAGCCTCTCATTCTAGGCGCAACATATAGGGATATTTTGTGATAAAATTGTAAATAAGTTTCAGGCCAAATTACAATAAACAGATATTTCCAACCCTAAAATTGATTTAAGAAAAGTTCTTGGGCATTTCTCTCACCAATTCACCATCCATGTAGCTAATTTAAAATATTACCTCCAGCGTATAGGAACTTCCTTCTCTCTTTTTCACTTGAACATTAATTTGACAGAGAATGCCAAAATTTCTATGCACTATACAGAGGTATCAGGATTAAATTCCCCAAATGTCCATATAATGTTGAAATATATTGATTGAATCAGTTTGAATTGGGAGACAATTTTTATTTGCATGGAATTATGGTGAGTGTTTTGTCCATAAAACACCAGTTAAAAATTATATGATGTAAGTCTAAGGGAAACTGAGACTCAACTTGGGAACATTTCAACTTAAGGACACTCTTGATACACCAATTACATCTGCATCTTGGGTTCTCACTGTATATTCATTCAATTCAACTGTTTTTTTTTCAGGACAGCTATTTCCTCTCTTGTTTAATGGTAGATGTTGCTGCAAAATAATCTTTGTTGCACAAATGTAGCTTCAATCAATTTTTTAATGGGAGATATGCCACTTCAATATGCAGTATTTTTATGGAAGATGTCACTGCAATTTATGTTACTGCCACAGTGCATATTGTTTCACTGTATTTTCATGGTAGATGTCGCTTCAATGCACAGTATTTAATTGGTAGCTATTGTTTCGATACATCTTTATGATAGATGTAGCTTTAATGTGCCATATATTTACTAGAGTACCATGGGAACATTTTTGTAAATCAAAATTGAGAGAAAAGAAATGCGATGTGCAGCAATACAGGTGGGAATAAAATGTCCAATCAAAACAATGTTAGAAGCTGAGTTATGCATTTTAATCAGCTGCAATTTGAAATCTCCAGATATTTTTCCAGAGATACAATAGAATCAGAATAACCCGGGGGGAAACTTTGATGCTTATACAGTACTGTACAGCGTACTGACCTGTGTTCTGCCAGTGTCGAGCATGGTCATCAGGGCTCTTTCCGACACGACGACATCGGCCTCGGGGTCCGGCCCCAGGGACACCATCCGGGACGGCGAGCTGTACTTGGCCCGAGGGATCAGGATTACTCAGGGTCACATTTGTAAACAAATAAGTTACACCAAGGTTACAATTGGTGCATTTGTGAGATACTCGTGTTGTGTCATGGCATTTGTGCACCAAATGTAGCCCTTGAATGGTAGCAAAATTTCATCTACAGAGGTGCATGCTTGTAACCCCAGAATAGCCCATGTGCACCAGTTTTAACCCTGGTGTGCACCAGTTGTGGGGTCACACAAAGAATTGCTCCCCACTTGGGAATGGGTTAAATCAAGTTTTTAAAATGAACATAATTACAGTACAGTGAAAAGCGGAAATAAAGCTTTCTGTTCATTCATTCATTCATTACAGTATTCCCATGTGTACACTTCAGTATTTCAAAGAGAAAATGCCCAGGATTATACAGTACTTTTGTTGAGAAGCTCAAAAATTTTCTCAGTGTGCACATGTGACCTTTTTTTAACATACTCAAAAAACAATTGATTCAGAATATTTATTACTGAGTACAGGATATGTCAAGAACTATAGTAAACAAACTGAAAAGACAGAACATCTAAATACTTAATACATGCAGATCAATCTTGAAATTTGTTCTAGTAATTTATTTTTAAAATCTTCTTAAATCAAATTATTCAGTAGAACAAATCTTTCTGAAGTCCCTGCGATTTTGATGTAGCATGATTTTACTGCAGTTAAAGTCCAGAAAACAAATCACAGAACACATGAATGTATAAAAATACCATCATTTCTGATGGATCTAGGACAAATCAAGATTTAAGACAGAAAATTTGAGACAGTGCCAGTTTGAGACACAAACTTTTTGAGACAGGGACAATGATTTGAGATTAAAACTTCTTGAGACATGGACAAATGGAGACAAATCAATTTTGAGAATTTGAGACAGATACATTTTGAAACAAAATGATTTGACCATGATTCTCTCTATCATCTTATGTTTGAAGTGTGAAAATTAGCATAAATATATTGCACTGTTTGGGGAAAAGTCCACAATCCCCGGGTGTTTCTCCTTTTTGTCCATCATCACTGTCAAGAGTTTTCCTCATCAAGGAAAAACTCCAATCTTTGAACCAACCTAAGCAGATTCTTCTCCTCATTAAGATAGTTTTTGTCTCAAATTATCCTTG
>CAJPEX010005493.1:0-16095 GCA_905338405.1 Notodromas monacha | reverse complement strand
TGAGGTCCCCGCCACGTACGACGACGACGACGAGGACGATGACGGAGGTGAGACCGAGAAAAAACGAAGGAAGAATGATCGAATGAAAAACGCTTCGTGGCACTCGTTACACGCGTCGCTGACTTCCCCACATGAAAGGAATTTATCATTACAAGAAGAAGAAAATAGAAGCCAGAGTATCCCTTCACTGTGTCCGAACTTTATCAATTCGAAACAAAAAAAAAGTAAGCAATAAATCGAGGAAAATTCCATCGTGATATGAATCTCGTTACAACCGCTTTTTTGTTTTATAATGTTTTTCAGGGTCCCGGCAATTTATCGATTGAGAAGATGTTATTAAAATTTTGTCATAAGAGACCGATTTACCTCCGTAATATAAATAATTTGGCTGTAATTATGTACGTGAGCCATCAACATTTTTATCATTGGCATAATATATGGGAAAATTCAACGTGCGCATAATAGAAAACCCTTCAAAGTGTATAAAAGCTAATTTTCTTCTGCAGAAAATTTAGCAATGCAGGAAGTATGAAGCTCTGTTCCAAATGTATAACTGATGTATTTCAAACTTTAGAAATTTTTTGAAGAAAAGTATTTTTGGAAGGATATACCGCTCTATTTTAGGGAACATCCAGTGCTTAATGAACAAATGCTGACACGCATGTATTTTCTTTTTTCAGCTTTCAATTCAGTAAGATCAGTACATTTTCAAAATTTTAAGAAAAGAAATGTCTAAAATAATATAATTACATCACAAATTTTAAATTTTCTTGATTATTTTATCACAAGAAGTTGGAAAAATGCGGACAATTCTTCACAAATCTACTGCAGAAATACAGTACATAATCTATGTATACAGTATTATTCGCAGAAATTAGCCATGAAAACTGTGGGTCCAATGAATCCTTGTATCGTTTTGGTGTCTCACTGTTGACCGAAATATTTTGATTTCTTAACGTGACTCTTGGAAGAGAAAGAATCTTGTCAGCTATCAAAAAGCTGGCATTTTGAATCAGGCTTTAAAATACTGTAATTCTTTTCAGCACATTGAATTTCATGGCTTGGTTGTTAGTGAGGAATAAATACCGAATATCATCATCTGTCTCATTCACATAATTTTACCCAGTATTTCTCCTTAAAATTCACCCCCAATTTTATTGAACATTGTTCCTACCCCTGGTCATTAGAGAATTTCTCAGGCCTTGAAATAGTTTCGAAGCTCTTTTTCCTGATATAATGAAGCTTTCATCCCATTCTATGACGAACAGGGAAGTTTTAACGTTTCAGGGAACGTCAGACAAGTTCTCGCCACAAAGTATGGGTTCCAAAAACAAAAGAGAAACATGAGAAGAAAATTTAAACTTTGCGGGAGTTGATTCACGCTCGGTTGAAATTGGACAAAACTTTTGGGTCGGAGAAACACACGATTTAGCTCAGTGATACGTTTTTCTCCTGCTGTGATCCTGTTAAGACTTCGAAAACTCCCCTAGTTTCTTATTCTTTGTTCTGGAATACGAGTTTTATGCATGTGAGGCAATCGAGACCCTCGATTTATCCCATAGAAGTCCGTGCAAGGAAAGTTCAACTTGGCAACTCTAGCCGTCTTCGGGATAAATTGGTTTATTCAGCGAATGTGTATCAATCCACTGGGAATTTATAAACCTGGTAAAATCAATTCTAACTCAATTTTCTACATCCGAAAACGATTCTCTGACAGAAATCAAAGGCAAATGTTACGTTTTGCCAGTCCCTCGCTTTTTTCACCACTGGGAAGATATTTTCGAATGTATTTTTAATTTATTAAAATAAAGTGTGATGGCGTTCCGTTATCAAAAGGCGAAGGAGAATATATAAGGCCGGAAATATTTGAAAAGTTATCCGCGAAAATTATTCAAAGATATTCCACTTGGCTTTCAAATGTTCTTCTCGAGATATATTGGCTTGGTTTTCAAATAGATTATTCGATTGAAAAAAAAATTACTAATTTGAATTAGTAAGTTTGAATCAGGTCTGTTCATTCATTCATTCATACTAAATTGAATTATTTTTATAGGGCTTAAAAATTGTGTTCAAGTGTAAAAACAAGCCATCGTTTGATTTCTGGAAGAAAATCATTTGATCTGCTTTCTCATCCCAAACTTGTAATAAAACCTAGACGGATTTCCAGCCAACCTCCAGGAAAATCATCATCAGTAGCATCGATTGGATTCTTGAAGCTCATCCAATCAGAAAATGAGATCCAGGTTTTTTTTGTGGAAGAAACAAGAAAACCCACCTTGAGACACTCAGGAACGTAGGATTTGGGTTCCATGTCCATCACTGACGGCCAGACGATATTCCTTTGAATCTCCAGCAATCTCTCAAAATTCTTGAGCCATTTCATTTTGTCGTCCAGCTCACCTAAAATTAAGCAGGAGAAAGAAACGCACCATACATTATAGAGAATTCAAATAATTTATAATTCGACTCTCTGAAATACTGCCCTGGGATTCTAAAAAAGCTAAGGTGAGAAATCCGTTTTAAAAATGTGTGCCACCTGGCGCAGGAAATAATTATTTTCCAATCAGGATGTTCTAATTATTTGATGTTCTTCTAGTCTAGTACAGTACAATAGTTGACCAACTACAAGGTGTCATCAAAACACAATTCTACGCAAATCTTAAATTACCCTACTCTTCAAAACTTGTACTTCCCGACTCTCAATGAAACATCAATACTGACATCACTACTGAGTTGAATACGGAAAAATGTACTGTACATGAAAATGAAACATGTTAACCTCAGTAACTCAAACCTCCGTAAGTCGGATTCCTCAAAATGTCAAGTTTTTTGAAGTTCCTATCCTGAATTCCCTGAGAAACCATGCATTAAAAAATCTCCTTTACTCAAAGGCATTCCCCCTCAAAACTCTATGACTCAAATTCTCTGCAGGCTTTTTGGTTATTATTTTATGAACACAGCAAAGGAAAATAAGATGTAACTTGATGTGTTTTGAAAGGAAAACAAGGATTAATTGGGCAAATGAAACCTTGCCTCCAAGTTCAGCATCCTGTCAACTCATTTAAGATGCAATTCAAGTCCTATGTAAACACCATTTACAACATTCTGCAATTCTTCTATCTTTTCCACAACAAAAATGCTTGTTTCCATAATTCAAAGTCTCCATAACTTGAATTTTTTGCTTATTGTCGTTCCGTTGAACTTTGACTTGAAAAAGGCCAAATGTATCACGTACAACAAGTTCTACAGCACTACCAGTAAACCATTGTAATAAAGTACATACTAGTATGCGGTAAAAGTACTCGAACATTGGCAAAGTATTTAACAAAAGATAAGTCTGAACTTCTCTCCGACATGCCGGAGTCAAATTCGCGCATGTTCAAAACCAGCCGAAGAAAAGCTACAACGCATTCCATTGAATAAATTTTCAAAAACAAAAGATAAAAAAGCATCGATTGCTCTCGAAGAATATTCATTAAACTGAGAATCTCGTCGCCTATACGAAAAACGCACCCCGGAAAACTACCGGGAAATTCATTCTCCAGACACTCAAAGATTTACTGCCGCACCCATTCTAAAACTCGTCTGATCATCAGAGTCAGTCAACCGTTCGAGATGCAAATTGCCCTCGCTGAAACTAAATTAACGCCGAGACAGAATCCCAATTTCCTGAAAGAAAAAAAGGGCAGCAGAAAAAGGGATGCAATGCTGCAGAGGTTCCTTCTTTGCGCGTAATGATGATAAAAGCAAAATTTCGCCATCATGGAAAATATGCAGGATAATTTGCGCAAGCAAGCGTCGCGAGTGCTGCACATTCTGCTGAGTACCTCGCAATAAGAATCATGAGCAAAGATTTCTCCCTCCGTCACTTCCGTCGTGAACCCTGACACTTGACACAGCGGCACTCTCAGCAGAAGGCCGATTTGATCGATTGACTATATATACAGACTTATAGCACGTACGAAGCGCGAAATGCCTTCAGTAAAGCAAGTTCAAATAGGGCTTTTTCAGTCCTTGGCGACTATTATAAATGGTACTTTACTATACATTATACACGCGTATCGTTACAACCAACGAGTTCCAAGGACCAGCACATTGACATGTCGCATTATTTTCACAGTTTTCCCTGAAGAAATATAATGTATATGCCCGAATGATACTATTTGATAAAGGACTATATTTCTGTAAATTACCGATTTTCTTCGAAATTAGGCTTTGCTTTGCCATAAAGGACATTACAGTACTGTACTGATTTCCTGACGACCGAGACTGTCGAAGTTCCGCAAACTCGTAAATCTTGGGGCTATAATACTGTACTGGATTTTCTGCCGTTTCCAAAAGGGGTATTCGGTGGCAAATAAAATGCATTTGGAAAACAAGTGAACTCAATATCCACGTATCGAATCAACTTCGATTCAATGGGATAAAGTTCAGTAATTAAAAAAAGAGAAGGAATTTACGTAGAGGACATTTTTTCCGAAGTATTTTCCCCGAGCAGTTTCAAAAGACGTTACTGGAATGATTCGATTTCTCATTTGGAATCTCATCTCTTCTGGCGAATCTTCAACTGCTTGATGTCTTAATAAAAAAAAATGTTATCAGAAGCAGTAATGGGGGCGAGGAAGGGATTTGATTTTCTTGACTTTATATTATGTCTAGCGGAATGGGAAAATCGTTGGCGATTTGAAATGGGAAATGAACTCATTCCCCTGTGCTGAGAGTGTTTCACAAGATACTGGGAGAAAATATTGCAGTTTATTTTTTCAAAAACACTATTTATTTTGTAACGGAACTCGTTCTAAAAGGGTGGAAAATAAAGAAACTCTCTGGGATTTCTTGCGCTATTGGAGAGATTATTTCAATGCGCATCGAAGGTAAAATTCGTATGAAATTTGTTTTGATTTTTAGACAGGGATAAAAAAAAAGATTGATGGGTGACGGATGAAGATATGATCACGACAGGGAAAGTAAATATTCATGGCCTATCCTGGACTAGGATTGCGGAATTCAGCACATCACAACTTATAAAATACAGTAATTAGTGACACCCAAATGACCCCGATGACTCCATGTCAAACTTGAAGGAATGAGCAAAAAAAATTGGCGTATCTCTGTGGTCTGTCGAATTACATTTGATTGAACTACATTTTTCTGCGACAAAGTAAAAGAAATAAATAGAATACAAGACGTTCCATCGCTCAGGTAACAAACATTGCTTTTTTTCAATCATTTTTCTGACGCTCCTTGAAGTGCCCAAGAGTTCTTAAAAAATGCAATACTGTGCCCTAAGAATAAAGGCTTCTTTATAGAAACATGATCATATGTGTTGTGCAAAATTGTCAATACGCAAAGAAACTGTTTCCCCGCACTTCACCTGAAAATTTCCATCTAACTATAGGACCCTCTGCTGCGCAATATCAGAAATCCATCCATTCGAATCCCTTGCCACCTACACATTTGCAACTAGACAAAAACATTTCATTTTGAACAGGTGATGGAATACATTTCTAAATATTATAGAAAAAAATAGTCTCTCTACTTCTGCAATGGATCTGATAAGTGAACTGAACTGACCCCACATGGGTGCGAGTTGGGCGAAAATTTCCCTCATTGGAAGTGCACAGCTTTTCTTGGTGCTCTCTTCAACTTCCAGCTTTGCCAAACCCTCCCATAAATTTCACATGAGCAGAGTTACGTGCATCACAAGAAACCTTCGAAGCACATTCCGGAATTAGGGCAGCATGAATAAACGATTGAGTTGCGAGAAGGGCCTCGTGCTAAATCTCGAAAGGGCGACTCATTCATATACACATGAGCGAGAATAATCTTCAGAAAATAATCAGGGAAGAGGATGCCGGAAAATGGATTCCCAATGAAAGCGAGGATCAGGATGAGCGAAAACGAGGAAAGGACATATCCGAGGTTCAGGGCTAATCTTCGCAAAATTAATTCAAAGCGCGGAGAAGAGCTATTAAATGCAGATTGTTTCCGGAGTGCGACGCATCAGCTGGGAAAGTATGCATTCGGGCGGAAGTTTCTAGACGCCTTTCCCGCGGGGGTAAAAGAGTTCCGTTTTCCTGCAAAAGCCGAATACCCAACCCCCCCTCGTCGCAGGTAATGAGCAGGGTTCTGGGGGTTCCAGGGCAGGGTAGCATACAATCCTCGCGTCCATGCTGGGTGTGAAGGAAGGCGATACCCCGCTCATCATCCCACGGGGTTTCTCAGCAATCGAGTAGTGTATATACAGGGTGGACCACACCTTTCTCTTACTTTCTAGATCTAGATGACTGAAGCTGAATAAACAGTATATCAGTATAGGGATATTCCACGGAAGTTCATTGAATTGTCTTTCTACAGTGCGCTCAAGTTGATTCTACCAGCAGGGGTTGTCCAGCCACACCTGTGCATTATATGCAAAATTTAGACATAGGCCTCCAAATTGGATAATTCTGAACGCCTGTAACATGTTTAAGGCACACTGGTGACCAGTTACTTGTGCTCAGCATGAAAAAATTGTGATGTTCCAAGAACTTTCACGCATGTTATATATAGCAGTGTTCCACAACCTGTGTTCTGTGGACAGGCACAGGCCTGCGGAAGTTTTGTACTTGTTTTGAGAGTTTGCTGATGTGCAGGAAATGTTTTAAATTTATCAAAACTATCAATGAAGGATGTTACAGTATCTTCATCAGAATTTTTGTTTTCAAGACAATTGCAGTTCAATTGAAAAATAAAAATTGGCTTTTCTCCTATATAACGCTTGAGACAAATTTTCACCTGATCAAATAAATTATTTTAATTTTTCATTCTGAGAAATGTATGTCCAAAAGCCCACCTTCCTAATTATTTGAAGACATTCTAGCATACCTTCTTCATTGGTTACAACTGAATTTTTTTTCAAAAAGCAGACACATTTTCAATACCTGCCATAAAGTATTTCAAGCAATTTTTGTTGAGTGTGCAAACATTGTACAAATCCTTGCCAGTCTGCAAAAATTTTTCAGAAAATTTGCTGGTCCGAAAAAGTTTTCATTGAAATTTACCAGTCTGCAGGCCCAAAAAGATTGGGCAACAGTTGCAACACTCATAAAGAAGTGAGACCCCCACATGCGGACACTTCAACCTGTGGAAAATGTGACATAGGGACAATTATTTCCCCAAAAAAATAATAAAAAGGTCTGACATGAGGACACTGACTCAACATAGGGACATTTTGGGATAAAAGTGCAAATACATTTCAGGCCAAAATACAAGAAACAGATATCTTCAACCCTAGAATTGATTTAAGAAAAGTTCTTGGAGATTTCTCTCACCAATTTAACATCAATTTAGCTGATTTAACAAAATAACCTCCAGCATGGAGGAACTTCATTCTCTTTTTCCCTTGAATGTTATTTTCACACAGAATGCCAACATTTCTATGTACTGTACAGAGGTATCAGTATTCAATTCCCTAAATTTCCAAATTGTGTTGAAATATATTGATTGAATCATTTTAAATTGGAAGACAATTTTCATTTTCATAGAATTATGGTGAGTATTTTGTACATATAACACCAATTAAAATGTGTATAATTTAAGTCTAAGGGAAATGAGACTTGACTTAGGGACACTCTTGATGCACTAATTACATCTACATCTTGGGGTCTCACTGTATATAAAGGTTCATCAATTGCTTTTCAAATGCATTTAAAGTTATGATTCTTCAATAAAAGCGCATCCAGCAAAACCTGGCCATCATTGTACAATACTTTAAAATTGGTAAAATTGGTACAATACTTTAATCCTTGGACAGTGACAGCTTCTTTTCCATCCCTTGGCAAAATTGAATTTTTTTGCACACAAGCGCATTCAAGTTTTACTGAAGCTAAGAAGAGTTGTCTGGGTTGAGGCAGCCTCAGTGGGGGAAAATGAGGAAGACAGGACTCTCTCATGCTAATCTTGTGTAAAGAATGCAGGAAAAGCGATACCCAACCATGGATTTTTTTTCTGCAAAAATGTCATGCCAGCAGAGAAATTAGTTGTACTTCATACGGACTCCAGCTTTCTCTTCATCCTGCTGCAGTTTAAGAGTTAATGTTTGCTAATGATCTCTGGAATGGGTCAATTATGGCGCTCCATGAAAGTTCGTTGAAGTGTCTTCCAAGTGCTGTATTTGAGTTCCTGGCTCTATGCAGTGGCACAGTGCTGCAGATACATTATGAGTGGGCAAAATGAGGAAAAAGAATACATTCCAGGAGAAAAGAAAAAAAGGAAAACCCACTTCCATAATCCCCATTCTCTGTTCAAGTAAGAGACCCAGCCCCGGACTTAGTCTGACTCCGGACTCAGGAGTCGGACTTAGCACTCGCAGCGGATCGAACCCGGGCTCCCGCCAAGGTTTCTCCCGAGTCCCGACTTTCCCGCATGAATCATACTGTTCCGAGAACAACTAACTGCATTCTTCCTCTATTTCTGTCTGTCCCGGGTTCCTTCCCACATCCAGCAATTCATTCTTTTCCCTCCTAAGTTTCTTCTTTTATAAGACAGTTTTGGAAGCGCGCGGATGACCCGAACAACGTGAGCCCAAGTAAGCTTACTTTTTGTGGGTATTCGACGTCTCATGACCAGAAAGTACATTTGGAACTTTGGGCATTTGTCATTTTTGTTTACAACGAAAGTTAGACTTCCACTGAAAAGCAACAGCCCTCCCCGGCGTTCATTTCTCTTGAAATCACGTCCACGAAAAATTATCTCGTTGTATGCAGATATGAAAAAGTGGCTTGAAGCAAAGTTAATCAGCAAAACTGAATAATGTTGCTAAATTAGATTCATTGCGTTTATGTGAGTTGGAAAATGTAATCTTTGGACACACTCGCGAGTATGAAGTGAATTTCTTACTGCAATTACTGTCAAGTCATGAGTGTAAAACATGCAAAGGAGACTGATCAACTCTCTTTGCAATTACAGTAGAATATGGTTTAAAAAAATCGTTGTAAACGTTCATTCTTTTGACGAGATGAGAGAGAGAGAGAGAGAGTGAGAAAGAGAGAGAGAAGACAGGTAAAAGGTGAACATACATATAGAGATCATTGTAAAGATTAAAGAGGAACGTAACAATAAGAGAGCGGACGAAGACAGGATAGACACATAAGAAGAAGAAGAAGGACAGCGAGCGGAAAACACCAACTACACACGAATTGTATTTAGTTGCGATGAGAGAAATAATATAGAGACACTCAAAAGTTCCTTCTTTTGTTACGTGTCTGTCCTCCTCGTCCCGCGTTCGGTCTGTTCTTTTGATTGAAGCAGAAGCAATCAAGAGCGGGAACATCCCAGAAAATCGAAAAACACTCACGGAGGGAATTTTCTTGCTTCTCGAGTATCTCTTGAACCTGGGCCCGTTCCTCCAGGTCTTCAGTGCAGGACTCGACGTCTCTGAGGATCAGCGGCAGCTTGGTGATGTGCTGCACGGGCGCCACGAGCAAATCCGTCAGCTGCAGCTTCTTACAGCGCCTGTCCTTGCTGCACCACTGCTCAGCAAGAGATGGAAAACGAAACAAAAGTATGTATATTTCCCGAATAAGGGGAAAGGAAACATGTGTCGTCACACTTTGCATCGACAAAGATTCCATCACACATTGTACTGTACTGCATTCAGATCATAATCTCATCGTTCTTGGCTCAGGTATAGTCAGGTAAACTATCTTTTTGTTTCTAAAATGAGTCCTCTTCAGTAAGCTAGCTTGAACTTTGTAGCCAACAACAGCCAGGAATAGGCCATTATGGTGAACCTACCTCATATGTCTTGACGTTTGAATTGAATTTAATATCAAGCTTTATTTTCTGCTTTTCATCTTTCACAAGGTTCAAGCAAAGTTCCCACATCCAAACCCCCTCCCCTCCTCACTCACATGCATCCAGGCTCATTCCATCACATCAAAATGAAAAATGAATCAATAAGCTATACATGTATATTAGTGGAAAAGAAAATACATCCCAAAATGTACAACTGCACAACTCATGTAAGTACATACACTTTCTTCTCTTACCTGATGAAAACTTTCAGTAATATGAATTGCATCATAAGTCTTTGCATGCCACAGAAAATTCCAATATTTTACATACTGTATTTACCAGAGTATATATATAGGGCCCATGTCATTGAGCACATGCCCTCAAATAATGAATGCACTCAGACTGTTCTGCTTACAAGTTTTATGAAATGATATCGGCCAGTAAAACGCATACCCTGTTCTTAGTCATTATACTCATTATTGTATAAAATTTCTTTTTTCAAAAATAACACACCAGACTTTCATCGCAGACCTGAATTCAATTAGGTTTATTTTGTTTCTAATAAAACTCGTTTATTATGTACCTGCCTACAGGACAGGTACCCTTCTTTTTTCTTTTTAATTTTGAAAGAAAAATTGGTCACGTGGTATGCGAGTAAACAAAGCATTCCAATTACAAGTTGAATATTGTTGCCTGCATCATTTATTTGGAGTGTTCTTAAATAGTTTACAGGCACGGATTACCACATTTATTCAGGTACCACATACCCTTGCATAGAATGTGCACCTTTACTTTCAGGCAGCAAAAGAATGCAAAAAATATCCCAGCATAATACATGCATGTCAGTTTATCGTGAAGAATGTTCACAAATCAAGAATTACTACAGCTAAGGTAATTTTACTCCCAAGTATAAGAAGAATTCAATTGCTGCATGATACAATTTGAGAACAATGCATGTACAAATTTTGGAAATATTTTGGGATAAAGGTGTGCTCAAATACAGTATGATACGGTAATCCATTTTATAGGCTAGGCTGTGATGAGTCATCTCTGAATATATGTTGATTGTTGAGTTAGGCTGGCTACTTAATCAATCTCATTTCTTGTCACATTAGTGATTCATATACCACCTACCATAATCCCAAGAAGAAAAGTCATATACGGAGAACCAAGATAGATTTCCCTTTCTGTTGCCCATTGGATGTTCATCCAGCATAACTTGACAGATTTCTGAGTTATCAAAATAAAGGTGTTGCCTAGAGTTAAAACAAATCAAGAGTGTGTTGAGGTTAGTGATCTAGGCTCCAGACGAGGCAATGTAAGTTATAAATGGATGCTTCTAGTGGGAGTGACAAAAATATCGTAGTCTCTTTTCAGCAATTTCCCGAAATCTACTTTTACATTAACATGTTGGGCTTGAAATAATATTTTCAGTAAGTTATGAAGGTGGCTACATAACTTTATTATCAGGTTCAACCCCCTAAAAAGTGCTTGCATTGAAGTAAAATAAAACTCAAGTTTCTTCATACAGCTCAATGCGGAACGTCCGCAAACTCTAAGAACTTCCTACACATCACCTAGGTGTCGCCGCTTGCGTTTTCCTTTCAGTGCCAGTACGCCAAGGTGGTAGTTTGAAATTTCTAAGATTACTTTGGATCAGATAATTGTTTCAGAAAGTATCTTCTCTGCAGTTTTCACTAGTGTTACCCAATCTCTTTTGGGCCTGTAGACTGACAAATTTAAAAAAGTTCTGCAAACTAATAACATTTTCTTAAAATTTTTGCAGACTCAAAAATGTTCTGTTTGAAAGTGGTTATGGCTAGTATTTAAGAATTTTCTGCTTTTATGGGAAAATCAAGTCAAGACAAACCAATGAAGCACCTATTTCGTGGAATGTCTTCAAAAATTAGAGAGGTGGGCTTGAAGAAAGGTTTTTTGGAAAGAAACATTGAACACATTTATTCCGGCAGGTGAACCTTTTGTTCCAAAGTTTTATAACAGGAGAAAAGACAACTTCCATTTTTTAAACAGATACGATAATTTCAACTGCCTTTATTCTTTTTTCAAACGTTAAGGTAAATCTAACAGACTTTCTTGCTGCTTCTGATAAATATATCACGCTCAAGAAAATTCCCCACAGACTGACGAACAACTTCTGCATACTGGTTCCTGTCCAGCAAGCCACCGGTTGGCGAGCACTTCAATTAGCATAGTCCCTTGTAATTGGAGTTGAAGATTTAAAAAAATAGCATGCTATGATGTCGAAAAGAAAAAGAAAAAAAAATTGAGTTATATCCTCGTGATATCTGGTGGATTTGATGGCGTCATGAAGGATCGTTGGCAATGCGCGGCACAAGGCAGGGCAAAACGCCCAGCAACAAGAGCAGCTTGCCCTTGCTGCACGACTGCCCGATTCAAGCCGGGAAATTGAAATCAGATACGAAAGCTCCAGCGTCAGTCGATAAGCTGTCGGTGAGCGAGAGATGGCTACGTTTTTCTCAGCACCCACCTTTTCACGGGACAAAAAGGCCCTTATATTCTGAATATAAATAATAATAAAAAAAAAGAGCAGAGGAGTAAAGCCCCTCTCGCCATCCCAGCACTCGGTGGACGAGAAAAGGGAATGCTGTGTATTTCGATTTCGAAGAGAACGAGAAATGAAAGAAAAGGGAAAACCCCCGAAGGAATGCGCCTTGATCCGGAAATCTGGCAAATAAAGTTTTCCGGGAGCTGTGTATCGGAGGAAATCCCTGCGCACTAAGAAACTTTTCAGGATCTGAAAGTTACGATGATGAGATACTTGCATATACCATCCTCCACAATACGTTATCATTCAACCCGTTTCCTTTAATATGATGCACCCTGGAAATTAAGCTACTGTATTTCATTTCTAGATTATTTTTAAAATACCAGCAGAAGGAGAGAAAGAATTCACTCCTATACGAGTATATAAATTGCACATTTTTCGATTCGCGTAATTATAATCCATCCAAGCACGCATGTAAAAATAATGTAGTATAGATTGACTGCTTTCACGAGATGATCCAGAACGTGCTTCTTTTCGAATTATTGAATAACGTTCCTCATATATGCACTTAACAATTTTTAAATTGAGGATATTTTTCAGCTTATTTTCAATATTTAAAACTAATTGATCACTTCAGGAAATGCGAATTTGACAAGTGAGAAACCATGAGTCAGCAAGTTATTCATTGTAGCTGTTCTTCGAATAAGAAAGCACGAATCATGACAGTATAGTTTGAATTGCAAATTTCTGTTTCAAGAAATTGAAGCTATAGTTTTTCCATTGCCATTAAACATAACAACACATAATGGTTGGGGAGACTTCCTTTCGAAATTATAGGCCACTTTTTGTTCCCCCTGATTGTATTTTCAAGGGTTCTTGAAATATTCCGAGGCATGTAAACTAATTTTTCCATTCGACAGCAACCTCTTAGCAATGAGAAATACCAATAAAAATAACTGGAACCAAACAATTTGAGAGTGTGAATCATCTAATCCAATAATTGTGAACAGCTTTTACGCATTAAATAATCACGTCTCTTCGAAGATATGCCAGAAGGTCGATGAAAATCGGATTCTCGTCTCGTGCGACAAATCACCAGACTTTCATCTCTTCCAACTAAGATATTAATTTTTTCCAGGAAAAAAAATATGTCCACAAACCTTTTCAAACTCGTTGAATTCGTTCTGTCGCCGTAGCGTCTCGAGGTAGTTGAGGGCGTTGATGTAGTTGAGGGTGTATCGGTGGTATGCACCAGAAACTTGATTCGCTTTTCCACTCTGCAAACAAAAAGATAAAAGAATTCAAGTTTCAAAAACGGACACGAAAACATAAAAAACAAGAAAAGGGAATGAGACATGAGTTCTCACTCTAATTCTCCGCAAGCTTTCCGCGCGACGCCCCGGAAATTCCGCGCGCAAAAAATATAAGTATGAAAATNATAAAAAAAAAGAGCAGAGGAGTAAAGCCCCTCTCGCCATCCCAGCACTCGGTGGACGAGAAAAGGGAATGCTGTGTATTTCGATTTCGAAGAGAACGAGAAATGAAAGAAAAGGGAAAACCCCCGAAGGAATGCGCCTTGATCCGGAAATCTGGCAAATAAAGTTTTCCGGGAGCTGTGTATCGGAGGAAATCCCTGCGCACTAAGAAACTTTTCAGGATCTGAAAGTTACGATGATGAGATACTTGCATATACCATCCTCCACAATACGTTATCATTCAACCCGTTTCCTTTAATATGATGCACCCTGGAAATTAAGCTACTGTATTTCATTTCTAGATTATTTTTAAAATACCAGCAGAAGGAGAGAAAGAATTCACTCCTATACGAGTATATAAATTGCACATTTTTCGATTCGCGTAATTATAATCCATCCAAGCACGCATGTAAAAATAATGTAGTATAGATTGACTGCTTTCACGAGATGATCCAGAACGTGCTTCTTTTCGAATTATTGAATAACGTTCCTCATATATGCACTTAACAATTTTTAAATTGAGGATATTTTTCAGCTTATTTTCAATATTTAAAACTAATTGATCACTTCAGGAAATGCGAATTTGACAAGTGAGAAACCATGAGTCAGCAAGTTATTCATTGTAGCTGTTCTTCGAATAAGAAAGCACGAATCATGACAGTATAGTTTGAATTGCAAATTTCTGTTTCAAGAAATTGAAGCTATAGTTTTTCCATTGCCATTAAACATAACAACACATAATGGTTGGGGAGACTTCCTTTCGAAATTATAGGCCACTTTTTGTTCCCCCTGATTGTATTTTCAAGGGTTCTTGAAATATTCCGAGGCATGTAAACTAATTTTTCCATTCGACAGCAACCTCTTAGCAATGAGAAATACCAATAAAAATAACTGGAACCAAACAATTTGAGAGTGTGAATCATCTAATCCAATAATTGTGAACAGCTTTTACGCATTAAATAATCACGTCTCTTCGAAGATATGCCAGAAGGTCGATGAAAATCGGATTCTCGTCTCGTGCGACAAATCACCAGACTTTCATCTCTTCCAACTAAGATATTAATTTTTTCCAGGAAAAAAAATATGTCCACAAACCTTTTCAAACTCGTTGAATTCGTTCTGTCGCCGTAGCGTCTCGAGGTAGTTGAGGGCGTTGATGTAGTTGAGGGTGTATCGGTGGTATGCACCAGAAACTTGATTCGCTTTTCCACTCTGCAAACAAAAAGATAAAAGAATTCAAGTTTCAAAAACGGACACGAAAACATAAAAAACAAGAAAAGGGAATGAGACATGAGTTCTCACTCTAATTCTCCGCAAGCTTTCCGCGCGACGCCCCGGAAATTCCGCGCGCAAAAAATATAAGTATGAAAATAAATCTGCCCAAAGGTTATTCCACGGCTGTCGCTTTCGTCGGTCCCGTTCAAAAAAAAGAAAGAACGAAATCTTCCGTTCCCGTTTTCCTAGCTTCCTTTATATGGGCATACAGACGAGACGCATAAATCCAGAAGAAATGCTGTGTGTGTGTGACTTCCCGGAACGCATTTGTGAAGCACACATTTTTTGAATGCAGCCCTGCGTGACGGGTTTTGTGTTGCCGACCACAAACGGAAATGGGAACCCGAAAGAGGAAGAGAGAAACTTTTACGCGTTGGGCGAGCGGGTGATGGGATAGTTTGGTACAAAGGACTTATTTAACGTTGGTCGTACGTAGACTGTGCTGGTGGTTTTAATGGTCTAAACTTGAAGGTACTTGTTTTAATGACATATCAGCTTACTAGCAATTTTACCCAAGTTTAACTGACTACTGTGTCAGGTCTCCTTACAGTTATGTGCGGAAAGAAATTGGCCAAACACTTTTCGATGAGTGATGATTCATCTATAAATCGTATTGAATGTTCAAAAACTTGAAAGAGCGTTTCTCGAAGAAAAAAGGAAAGACAAGTGAAACAGTATTTCTTTGGCTTTCTCGAAAAATGAGTCTTTTATATAGTGATGCGCTCCGATTGATGGGTAATGCCCGTCGAAGACGTGTGGAAAAATATTGTACTACGAAGAATGACTCCCTTTTTCAAGATTTTTCATGGTTCATTCATTTTTTTTTAATGGGAGAACAAATCATGACACACGTTGTTTGCATTTCGAGGAGAGTGATTTGCCTGAAATCCGCCACCGAAATCATCATTTCCATGCTTACAGTTTTCCAAAGCTGATTGTCGACTCAATTGGATGCTGGTCTTCTTTTTTTAAGCAGCAACGTATTTTACCGAGAAAAATAATTCGAGGACTGTTTTCGTCAGCAGAAGCGCATTTTTTTTT
>CAJPEX010005492.1:0-16102 GCA_905338405.1 Notodromas monacha | reverse complement strand
TGCGCAATCGGGAAATCCGAACAGGATTTCCCGTTGCGGGATTTTTTGCGCAGCGGCAGCGTTCTTTTATTAATTTATATAACGGGTATTGCGACTATCGGTACAACGGGGACGACTATCCCTTACAGTAAATATGGTAAATTTATTCATAACAGGGAAGAAGTAATGTATGGTCATATATACTGTACAGTTGAACCTCGTGAAGTCAAAACTTCAACGGACCAACAGAAAAATCCGAGATATGGAGGTTGCAAATCAAGGAAACCAGCATTTGTGTAATTGCTGGGGGACATGAAGAACAATTGCAGAAACATGTAATCGGTGATATTGTAGACCTAAAATTGCTTCTTATATGAGTCGACAGGATGCCGAACTTGAAGACAAGGGTTTATTTTCTCGATTATTAGTCATTTAATTTCTTTCGAGAATACATCAAGCAACATTTATATTGCTTTTATTTTTCCTCTGTCCTCATCATAATCGCTAAAAATCCTACAGAAAATTTGAGTTAAGGAGGCTTGAGGAGAAAAGCCCTTGATAGTTATAGAGAATTTTTAATGTGTTGTTTCGAAAAGAATGCAGAGAGGGACTTGAAAAAAAATCGACATATCGGAAGTTTCAAGTTATGGAGGTTCAACGGTGCCAAACATCTTTCCGCGAAATACAGCATATTGGCAATCGCTATATAGCTGATTCAAAAATAAAACTACATCAGGAAGAACGGTAGCCAGGAACAGATCGAAACCAGGAAATTTCCTACGTAGATGAATTAAAGACGTGTTTCGAGTCTCTCATTCGGACTTATCCGTCAAATGACGAATACATCGCAAAGCCAACTTCCTGCGGAAGTTGGTTCCCGGGCGGAAGCGGCCAAGTGTGATGCAGGAGTAATTAAAAGGACTGATCTCTCTCATTGCTGCTCGTCCTGCTCCACGTGCCCCGTATATATAAGTATAAATAAACCCCGGAATCAATTATTGCCTAGCGACTATCCTTTTGCCATTTATGCGAACGTATATTCGGGGGCGGGGGATGGATTTACTTCCTGTGAAAGCATTCCCCTTAACCTTGAAGTGGGACCTGAAAGGAAGTCCTCTCCTAGGATCAAGTTCGTTCGTGCTCGAGAGGCGAATGAGGTCCCGCTGATTTCCCTGGGCTTCCCCTCGTATTCCAGGTACCAGCCAGTTCCGGTTTCCGAAGTTTGAAAAAAAAATGAAGAAAAAAATGCTTGAGCTAAAATGTTCAATTGCTTCAGCATCGTGTAGCACTTCAAAATGGCGCGTGAAGAAAGCAGCATTTAATTGTGCTTTAACAAAAAAAGGTTTCCGAAATTGAAGTGGATACTCCATAAGCATATATGAACTGTGCGAAAGAGATTACGTTAATGATGCAGTTGATTTTTTTTCCAGCTGTATACGAAGCTTTGGTGGGATAATTGATGAACATCATGAATGAATAACCCAGAGGAAAACAATTGAGTTGTATTTTAGTTATGAATAGTTGAAATTTTTCTGGCTCTGATTTTTTTTCTTGCGTGAATTATTTTGTCTTTTTCCCGCCGTTGCGGGATGGTGCAGGAAAACATTTCCGAGGGCAGAAACAATAAACAACCAATCGTTTCAATAGGAACCTATTTGATTGAGCGAAATGCTGATTTATCATAGTATACTCGTATTTCTCGTCGCGATTAATGAACGAGACAAGCTATCAATTAATCCTTGGATATGACGGGGTTCGGCTTATCAATGGGTTTTCAGCGTAAAGGTAGAACAATGGGATTGCTCCTTGTGCGATTGCAATAGGATACCCGAGAAGAACCCGCTTTGGAAAGGCTGTAAATCTGCTGTATTCTCGCCATTAGACAAAAATGACGCGCAAAAAGCCGCCAAACTTGATGCCGTTTGCTGATTTTTCTTCCGAGGGAACAGCACGCGTTCCGGGGGATCTTTTGAACACGATCCCTTCTACAAATTTCTAATAAAGTCACACGAGTAATGCACTTTTTTTGGTACCTGTCTTTCTTCTCCGAAATTGCGCGGAGAGCACAAATTAATGAACCGAATACGTTTCACCGAAGTTCTTCTGTGCAGAAATGTCTTCTCGAATCGTATATGGTCACAAACGAACCATCATCGACTTGCTAAATGTTTAGAAGCATGCAGCATTTGATCAATGAATATACTGTACAGCAATGCAATATTTATTCATTTAAAATAAATAAATGGGATTCAGCACGACTTCATGATATGGTAAGATACGCAGTTTTGAGACATTCTTGGGCATGATTTTATGATTTTCATACATGTAATCTTGGTAATGGAGGTGTAAGACTTCTTATTTCATGCTGTAATTTAAGATCAGGCTCAGAGTCATGCTCAACTGCATTTTCTGCCGTTTTTTGACGAGCGAAAAGTAAAAAAAAAAACGAACACTTTGGTTTGTTTCCTATAGGTTAACTCGACGCGGAGAAAATATCAAAGGAAATTAGAGAAATCGACAATAAAAGAAGCATCATAATTAAAACAAACGCAGCCTCGAAATGTGCAATAAGTACAGTACCTGTTCGAGGGAAAAAGGCAGGATTTTTTCTTCTTCTTTGGCTTCCTCAAAAAAAAAACAACTTCTTTTCATCTGCTGGATGAATCCACTCGTCAATGTATCCTATTGATCTGACATCAGTTCGCTGTACCCGGGTTCCCGGGCCCTTCTTTGAAGGGCCTTTCTGCCTGTCGTCTTCTCCCCAAGTTAGGCTTGACGGCGTGAAGCGTCGAGATAATTGGTTTCTTCGCTTGTGAGCACCGAAAAAAAAGTAAAAAAAAAAAAATCAAGGTGGGGAAATTGCAAGCTGATTTGCTAGACATGTTGAAAAAACTACGTCTCCAACAGGAACGCCTCGTTTCACTGGTTTTTTGGATAATAAGGCTGCGCTTTAAAACCTCCGTTCAGAGCTATTGACACGATTTATTCTTTACCTTTACATAAATGACGTTCATCTTGATCTGATGAACAAAAGCATGAAAGACTTGAGTTCTAGAATTTCTTCGCGTAATTTTTGCCAGGGTTTTTTGTGTGTAAAGCCGGAAAAAAGTTTTTTTTATCCATGTATGTTGACAAACAAATTTAGTCTAGATTTGCGATCAAAGACGTAAATTAAGAAGATATTTGCTCACAGTTTCACCGAAAAGCTGGGAGTGAAAAGTCGTCAACAAAAAAGGATGAAAAAATAAAAATATGATGGGAAGCGGAATAACCTTTTAAACGTTTTATTTGCAAAGTTGTAAGTTGTGCGTTGATTGACGGCATTATTTGTAATTGAATCACGTAAAAATTTTTTTGTACTTGCGGAGAAAAATTTCATCACACGCGGCGAATCAAAGAATAAACAGCTGATGAATCGAAATTCCAAATCCACTCACTATATTTCATCATTTCAGCACAAAAATCGCTCATATTGAATAAAAGTTGGTCAAGTTAACCACATTCGTGCGGAATTTTTCTGTTTTCTTTCCGATTGGAAATACAGTACGTGAATGGCATCGTTTCATTTTGTTTTGATTGTCAAACATTATTATGAGACACGTCGTAGCTGCGCATAGCTACTAAGAAAGATCGAAAGAATCAATCAAAAATATTCATTTTTCCCTTTTCACCGCCCGTCAGAAAATAAATTAAATCATAAGAATTTCGGCGCCGAAAGCCACGCAGTAAGCGTTCCCACTGTCGCTGAAAGTCCTCATAATTTAAATTATTTTTTCGAAGGTTCAGGTAGAAGAAGTGGTGTCGGGGAAAAAACAAGAATTTTGAGGAAACTTGATGAATGACCTTCGTTTTTAACCCCCTTGAAAACATGGAGTGTGTCAATGTCCGCATGGGACGAGACGGCGGCGAATTTCTATGCATGCTGCAGTCACCATCAGTACCTGCGTTCGTGAGAAAAAATGACGTCCGCATTGAATTTATGCATATTCTCGAACGAAAGGTGTCATGTGTAAAATATGTGGAGTCTCCTATAGAAAACCCCGGAGTCCTATATAGTCGGCATCTTTGGCACGGTATCAGTTTACCTATAGTACTGTAATACTGAAGCTTGACTATATAGCGAAAAACATAAGCTGAAGTGAACTGCATTTTGTGAAATACAGTAATTCACTTTCAGAGGAATGAACGCGGGTGAGAATTTCCCAGATGAGTCATGTGTGTGTTTATTTATTTATTATTGCAGTATTTATTTTTATCAAATAACCGTCTTTGTGCTTGTTTTCCGACGGAGATGACGAGAAGCTTTCACAGTACAGTACAATGCGAGCAAGCTGTATGAAACATTTCGAAATTAATTTACACTGATTTTTAAAGTCTTTGTTAATCTGAAAATATACTTCCGCTGAATAAATTATACCTACCGGCCGTATACATTTTTTATCCATGTGGTACATGCTACAATTTAGGCATAGTAGGCACAAAGTTACGCCGGTATTGTCATTCAGGGAAGGAAATTTGTTATATAAATTTTTAAATCGTTGACAACAGCAGAAAAGGAGACATGGAGTTTCAAGGTGGATGACGCATTTTTTTCTTTTGATTGCTATGGTGTTGCAAATCGGATAAATGAAAACTTTTGAACGCGGAGGATGATGAGCCGGAATCATTTTTTTGAATCCCCTTATTCATTAAATGTTTTGAGCCTCTTTCTTTACTTTGAATGACAATGTTTTACGTATCGCTTGACTGCGTTAACCGTAACATTGATTGCAAAATATTAGACTACTGTATTGTTTATTCTTTTGAGAATATATGAGTTACTGATTCGTCTGTCGAAGAGCATTTTCTTCAATATAGGCTTAAGTATTATTCGGAGAGAAACTGTGTTATTCTGTTACAGACGGATGTTCAAAGATTCTGTATTAGGTTCATTTGTTTAGCTGAATCTCGATGCAAAGCTTTCTCGAAAACAGTAGAAAGAAGCTCTTTTTTTAACTTCCCAGTACAAGTTCAACGGAACGCGATTCTGCTTATCGTAATGAAAAGTCCTGAAGCTTTCGAAAATTCGACGAAGCTTCGAACCTAAAGTACACTTATTCATACAGTACAGTATTAGAACACGTTATTAGAAGTTGTAGTTGCGACTTATTTTTGAGATTCCTTCATTCTGGTTCAAATATTACAACTTTTCGAGTTTTGTACTGGTGTATTTGGATGGACGAAGAGACTGAATATTGAAAAAACTGCGCTTTATTGCACTCATAAAATACTTGCTGCGTTCGACATGTATGGCAGCAACAGCATCACTTTATTGCTCTCCTTTTTTTTAATAAGTTGAACTTTCTTCGTCAGTTGAAGCATTTGGTTGTATTACGTACGCATAAAATACGAAATTTTGATCTTTAAGATGCTTGGGTCATTTTTTGTTCTCTTCTTTTTAATAGTTCGTTTAAAAATAATATTTACTGTACGTGGGATGGGGTAATACTGCACAGTACTTGAGAAAAATTTAACTCTGTCAACGAATGCAGCATTGTATTTATTTTTCATCAACTTTGCACATCTCATCACGATCGCAGAAGCGTTGCAATTTCCGCTTTTTGGGGGGCTTGCTAAAAGAAGCAAACTGTAGCATTTCCTGTTTAATCCGAAAATAATTTGGATTAATTTTATGTGAACCGAGCTCAATGAAGTAAATAATTACTCCTTGTCATAGATCCACGTGTTTCCTCTTTTACTCGTGTCGTTAGCGAGAGAAGATGAGTAGAGAAGGTAATTATCATCTTGGACGATGATAAAGGCGTAGAGGCAAAGTACAGTACTTCGTGTCCTTTCATGTGCTTGAACTTTCAGACCCCGTGTAAGTGGCATTTGTAAGAAGAATGAACACGAATCGTTTTCGGAAACTCTCCTTCCTTTCGAGAATAACGACGGTTGAGTTTCAAGTTCTCGTTGCTGTGATGAATACGGGTATTAAAGTTAATTTTACACCAATCTTCTGAAGTGACTATATATTTGAGAAGTTCTTGCTGATGAGAACGTTTCCAATGAAAGTTTCCACGTATATATCCATTGCATTTGTCTGTCTTATTTCTGGCCCATTTCCTTACGACAAGAGACTCTTTTGTTAACTGAGTACGTCAAATTGTGACATTAACAGCGGAGTTCCGTTTAACCTCGCGACCTAATTTTAGTTCAGAGCCGCCGCGTGTTTTTTTTTTTTTTTGTGTCGGATATTGGCAGCTGCTGGAGTAAAACAAAGTTTGTCCACTTTTTTATTTTGCTTGTTGAGATCTTCTCGCGAACCATGCTTTTCCTGCAATTCTTTCTTCCTGCATTATTTTTTGATGAGAAAAGCGGCGGCAAGAGGGTGAGACGAACATGCGGAGCCAAAGTGTTTTGCTTGGCAAGCTCGTCGAGTTCTGCTCTGGTCGATCTTGAGCTCAAAAAACCCGGCGGTGGTGAAAGAATAATAAGCAAATGTTTGTAGAATTCGGAGAAGAAAAGCTTGCTTCGAATTCTTCCTTTTCTTGCGGAAAAATAAGAGAATTGTTTCTTTGATATTAGCCTGCTTTCGGCGAAGTGATAAGTGCTATAAACAAAATCCGAGGCATTTTTTTTCTTCCATTGTATGCTAGCAAATCAACTGTGGCCCGTATATTAAAATCACTTATTCCTTCAAATATCAATCCTTGGCAAAGGAATACAAATTCTAAAAACAAAATTATGTTCAATGGAGTATTCTGCAAAGAAAAATAAATTATAAATTGGCATCATACCCTGGCAATTCAAAAATGCGAAGGTGGAGGGTTATATTTTAGGACGTTTTGCAGGAGGCTTTTTTCGCCCTCTCGTTTTTTCACAGTTGCCCCTCGATAAATCGAATTTCAAGGGACCAGAAAAAAACTTTGAGTTGAGGTTTAGAGTTAGAGAAACAGGCATTATTCGTGCATGGGGGAAAAGAAAAAAGAATTACAAGAAATTGTTAATGGTGATATTCCTTGAATTGATGCTTAAATTAGTCAAGGAAAGCGGGACTTGGAAACAAGGGTTCATTTGCCCAATTAGTCTTTCATTTCCTTTCAAAACACATCAAGTGAAATTTGTATTGCTTTTTCTCTTTCCTGTGTCAACAAAATAATAGCCAAAAGGCCTTCAGCAAATTTCAGTTTTTCAGGTTTAAATAGGAAAGCCTTCGGTCAATATAGGGAGGTTTTTAATGCATTTTTCTAGAGGTACTTTACTTGAAAGAAATTCGACATATAGACGAGTATTTGAATATGGAAGGCTCGAGTTGTGGACGTTCTATACTGTGCAGTATATTCATTTCCTTCATAAACTTTCAAGCAGCGATGAATTACGGTATTGTATACGCATATAGTATTTAAAATAAGTGTAGTTTATTTCTGCAGGAGCGAGAGAATGATGTGTGAAACAAAGATTACTGTAATTCCAAAAACCATATGCGTAACGTTACCCTCAAAGTCCCCGGAGCATAAAAACTTCAAATGTTCGCTGAGACGGAGCAAAACGTTTGGTCGTGTGGAAGATACAAATAGCGATGCGTTTCCAGGTTTTTTCGTGAATACATTTTTCTTTTCTGAAGTTTTAGCGGTTCCGTCACGATTCGTGCTGGCAAAAAAAAAGTATTTGCATATGTTCCCAGCACAAGTACCCGCGGATATTCCAAGTATTCGAAAAGCTCCGAGAAATCGTCTGTCAGATCCTATAGATACATGTCCTTAGACGAAGAAAAACGCTAGTGATCGTGGTACTGTATTCTTTTTCTTTCACAACATATTTTTTCATGTTTTCGGCCACTTATTCGCTTCCTGAATACGTAGTTCCTTCCGAACGCATCAGAAGTGTTCGTTGACCTACATAAAATGTTTCTGTCGTGAGATGATGGTAATTTAAGGTATGAAAAATTTGCGATTAAAGTTGCTTCCGCGTTTCGGACGATGAATCCATTCGCAGTTTTCAAAATTATGAAATATCCAACGAGAAAGTTTTTTGGAAAATATTCCACGTTGAAGAAACCTGGGTTTTCCCGTTGGGAAATCGCAGTGAATCCACTTTTTTTTTTTTCGTTGACCCATCGTCATGAGGGATCGCGTGTTTTTTCTCCACGGAAATTGCATATCCGGAACCTCTCTTCTTTGAAGAAAAAAAAACTGCTGAAAAATTCTGGTAGGTGAAAGGGGCATTGCTTATACGGATATACGACGATGGGTTTCTCAAATGTACTGCAGATCACGAGCGAACCTTGAATGCAAAAGGACAACACGTGTCAAAAAATGAATTCATGTAAAAATCGATGCCAAATTTAAACAGGAAGGATTTCAAGAAACTTCAATTTTAAGCCGAAGAAAGCACATCTTGCGATTCAACAAAAAGCTCATGTTCAAGATTTTCTTGCTGCGGAAATTATCCTTCACTGTTCGCTGTCAGTTTTTCTAAAACTTTGCTGCAACTGATTTAGGGGTTCCCAGCAGCTGCCCTCTGCGTTTAGAATGTGCACATTTTCTTTAGGTTTGTCGATTTTTACCTTTTGCTTTGAAAATCACGAATGATAGGATGTACAATACAGTATATTTTTTCAGAGGAGTTTCTTCAATTTTCCGGGGTTCTTTGACTGTCTCAGACAACTAAGAAATCGGAGAAAGAAACGAAGCACGCGTCCACTCTTACAAATATTCTCTTATATAACGCAGAAAAATAAAAATATAGAAATGATTATTGGCTCCGGATGTTTTCTTTTCTGGATGGGATGGTAGATAGTGTTCTTCGTGAAATAACAAGGAGTTTCTAGGAAAAATACGACCATGTTCGGTGAAACTGAAATGATTATTCGCGAGTGATTTGCTGGACTTATGAAAAGGCCATGCTGAGAGGACGAAGGAGAGAAACAGGGTGAAGGGTACCTTGTTGTTGGGTACGGGACGGCTTGAGTGCAGAGAAATGGCCATGATTTCCGCGGATGTCGAACCGATCCAGCGGAAAAATACGGCCGCTGTCGAGTCCCTGTAACTCGTGGTGTGTCTTCTAATCTACGCAGGGCCGTGTCTCGACGCACGTTCCTTGCGGAGTACCCGTGATGGCAAAGCTGCCGATATCTTCTGGAAAATTTTCCTCTCAAACGACCAGAGTTCCGCATGCATATCGGTACGGCTTACGAAAATACCGTACTTTTCCCGAGTTAGATCCTAATTAAAAATTATCTATGTCTTTCCGTCAAGGTGTGTTTCACTTGACCAACACATCTTGACCGACTCTCTGAAATATACAGTGAGTTGAGTATTACGAAAATACCGTACTTTTCCCGAGTTAGATCCTAATTAAAAATTATCTATGTCTTTCCGTCAAGGTGTGTTTCACTTGACCAACACATCTTGACCGACTCTCTGAAATATACAGTGAGAACTCATAGTGACGTACAAAGTACGTCACTATGAGTTGATAACGTCAGTGTAGTCTGATTACTTCTTGCGTGGCGCTACTAGTTTTAAAGTCAGGAGGTTCGGCAGTTTCCAGTGCTTTAGGGACGAGAAAAATGAACAGATGTACGGATAATTGAAACGAGAGCAACCGATTCTCTGCTCAAATGAATTCACTTATTGAAATCTGGCAGGATATAATGAGGCAAATTTACGAGTTATTACCACGGGACGACGCATGACAGTACGAAAGTGGAGCGACATCTATGACACCTTCGTCAAATCCGAATAGTGTCATTCATCCATTTTTCCTCTACATGGTTGTGCCTACCCTTTTTCGATAAGTGCCGATTCTCTTTCACACCGAGCTGACATTATTTCGTTTTTAATTTTATTTTTCGACGCAATTTTTCTTACCTGAGTGAAGATAGAAGGTGAAGCTAGAGAGAGTTGCATATTTGGACTCGCGGAGACTTGTAACTTTATTATTTAAGGCACACTTATTTTTCTTTTTGGAAATATCATGTAGAAATTAATGTGTACGAAACGTTGGTGTCTTGTTGGCCTGTATTCGCATATTCTAAGCTAAATTTTTCAGTACATCGCTCGAAAATTTACACAGAGAAAAGTCTCAGAAGAGATTCGCTCAAAAATGTAAGCCAAGAAGAGCAAGCGTAGAAAGTGCAAATAAATTATATTCTCGTTATAACTAATTAGTCCTTTATACAATTTGTGTTCTCAGCCCCTGTCCAATAGCCACTCTATTTCTTTATTTTTTATTGAAAGTTCTATGACGAAGTTTTTTCAAAAGGTCGATCCCAAATGCTTTGCCGTTACGAGATCCTACTGCTGTATTACGGTACCGTATTGAGTCTCAAAAGTGTACGCAAGGTGACTCGAATTAAGCTAGGTCACAAATACCGTAGTTTCAATTCGTTGTATAAAATTTAGATTTTGTTCAGTCATGTTATTTAAACTTGGAACATGCCTGAAAGTCGGCCAAGTGATGTTCTTGAGCCAGAATTTCTTTATTTAGCTCGCTCTTTTTTTTACGACAGGAGAGATGCGGAGTTTCTATGTATAGCCTCGGACCCTTGTGTGCATTTCTGAATGAATATACAGTACAGGTAACATCTCATTCTATGACAATTGATGTCTTTCCGAATCAACAAAGCGGTTTTCAGAGATACAAATTGTCCAAAATGCGCTGCATTAAATATATCGTATCAGTATGAACACACTCAAGTATAGAGATCAACAGCGACATAATTTGTTTCTTCTAAATTCATAGTTATCTTATGATTGGTTTCGTGAATACTCGAGGGTTTTCTCCAATAAAAGAGCCACGCTCTGTCAAAAAAAAGCTTCATTTCAACGAAATATTGCATGCAATATGAGTTATGTCTAACTTGAAAAAAAAAAAGTGGCTGAATCCGCTCAAATTTTCCGATTTTATTCAGCCATTACATTATGGCCCTCATTTAAGATGAGAAAAATATCCCTATTCATCGTGTTCTTTTGAACAATATTCACAAATGTATTCAACGCTTTGATTTAAAAGATTTTTGCTCATTTACGTGATGGTCACAGAAAGCCCCCAATCGCCTATACTGTATATGCAAATTGGTTATCTGCTCAGGATATTCAGGACCTCCTTTGTTGCATATTTTATTTAATGAAGACAGGTATGATGATTTGTTCCTACTACTTTCAGAAGTAGTTCAATTCCCACAACTATTTTAAATTGGCATTCGTGCCTCTCGGAGTTTCCGCGGATCTCGGCAAGGAGAACTGGTGTGTAGTGAGAGTCAACAACATCCGTATCTGTAATCTCTCATCTCCAGCACACAAGAAACATGAGTCACAAAACAACAGTCCAGTCACCAGTGGAAAAACACCCCAACGGGACCAGAGGACAAAGGACCAAGAACAACGGGACAACCAAGGGCAAACGGGAGAAGAGGAGGAAGAGGGACACCAAGTTGTCAGACGTATACAAACTTCCATCCAGACGGCACCTCCTGTCAGAGATCCTGGGAAAACAAAGTGTGTGTGTGACGCGTACGTTATTATACTCCGATACTCGAATATACCTACGGTACTTATCACCTGAATCCGTGTCAACCGTTACTGGGGGCTCGTCCGAAGCAATTACAACCTACTTCAGTGATATCGTACATCAATGCCACGCACCACCAAGAATTCCAGAGCTGCGGAGAGGGACGCCAGAACCATGACGTCGACTGCCAAGCTACTCGAAGCCGCAAGTACGGCACTTCCAAATGACGCAGGCGCTCCACCAACAGGTGACAGCAATCCGTCGCGGACGTATTCCTCACCAACATTGTCGCAGCCTTCCCATTGGGACTTCATCGAAACTGACACGATGCAGCAGTTCACCGACCAGTTTATGACGATCAAACTGACGGAGGCAACAAAAAGCGAGTACATTTCTTTGCTTGAACAAAACCAAGTGTCTCCCCTCACAGTCATGATGTTTCAACTGGCGCGTAAACCGGCCGTGTTAAATAATACTACGGTTCCTAACCCGTGGTTACCACCACCCACGCCGCGCTGTGTCCATGACCATAAAGAAGCCAAACTCCCCAAACAAACCCAGCAAGAAGACTTTGAGGACTATATCATCCGTCTCCGTGAAATCCTAATTATCGAAAAAGTGTCTGAAGAAGATAAAATCCGCTGCCTTGCCAATAATACCAAAAAGGACATATCTGAAACGGCGCGAGAAGTTTACGCAGGAGGATCACAAACATTTGAAGACATGATTGTGGAAATAACCAAACAACATCCCACACCACAATACAAACAATTACGTCAATTCCGAAATTTGCAAATCCAAACCGACGAGACGTATCGTCGATTTGGGAGACGAATGCAGACCCACTTTGAGCTATTTCTCAAGCTACGGCCAAGAGAGGTGAATGCAGATCACCTACAAGTTATTCATCCCATGCTCATTGAACAAATCCTGCAAGCAGCACCCACGCCAATTGCGGGCAAATTACGAGCGCAAATCAGCAAATACCCAAATACGACATGGGAAGAACTCTTGACTATGGCTGATCAACACCAAAATCATCTTAATGCCGAGGAAGACACTTTCCCGGCCAACAGCAACAAACCAAAGGGTAACAAGGCAGGCCGGCCTCCCTCCACAAATTCACGACATTTTTGCGAATGGCATAAGGCGGTCGGACATACAACCAAATTCTGTCATGCCCGTTTTTACTATCCAGAACACCCAGCCTATCCTCCCCAGGATAAGGCAGAATTGTCAGCCAAACCGAGCAAAACATCCGAAGCAAAAACAACCGCCCAGGGAAACGCCAAACAGGACCAATAGACGCAGCTCTTTGGCTCCTCCAGACCTACGCTGCGTCCAACAAACCAATACTCCTCAACGTCCAAATCCAACAGCACCTTGGCAGGGCTATGATCGACACCGGCGCGTCGCATTCTTTCGTCAATGCCCAATGGGCACAAAAACTACAAACGCCCATCCTCCAAGAACGGGTTGCCGTGTCGGCAGCAGGACAAACAAATAACCTCATCTTACAAGAGGCTATCCAAACCACCTTACGGATCCAAGGAAAGACATACGTCACCAAACTATGGCTCCTTCCAAACGCCGGGTACCCACTCATACTGGGGCGGGAACTACTCGAACGAATGCCCATCACAATCGGGCTCAAAGGCACGCGATTGTACGTCGGATACAAAAACCATACCAAGAACCTTGCCCAACCAACGCACAAAATCGGCAAGGGCATTATCTTTGTGGACGGCAATACACATGAACGACAAACCGTGACAAGCATCCTGAAACAATGCTCCACGGCCATCCATCAATGGTCTGGAAGACGCGGGTGCTTACCCAAACACGCGGTCAGTCTCCCCACAACCGACAACAATCCACCGATGACACGTCCGTTCAGACAAGCGCCCGAAAAACAACAGCCATTCACGGACATCATCAACAAATATGTAGAGGCCGGACTGCTGCAACCAGCAACATCGGCCTACAACTCCCCAGCTTTCCTCACGCCCAAGAAGAACCAAAAAGAGGGCGCACCCGCAATCAAAAATTGGAGACTCGTGGAGGATTACCGGAAACTAAATGAACAACTCCTCCACGACAATTATCCAACACCCATCATCCAAGACCTAATTGATGCACTTGGGCAAAACAACGCCTACTTTTGCACAGTTGATCTTCACGCGGCTTTTCATCATTTGCCAATACGCCAAGAGGACCGCCACAAAACCGCATTCTGGACACCGAAGGGGCAAATGCAGTATTTGGTACTCCCCTTTGGATTACGAAATGGACCCGCCTGCTTTCAATGCGCGATCAATTCAGTGCTACGCAAACATCTAATGAAACGCTGTCTCGCGTATATGGACAACATCATTGTCTTCGGCGATTCGTTTCAATCAGTCTGCACCAATTTACAACACGTCCTTAAGGACCTGCAGCAAGCGGGGGCAGCTATTGATCTCAACAAATCAACTTTCCTTGCACACGAAATTGAGTTCTTGGGCCACATTGTGGACCAAACCAGCACGCGACCGGCCGAACACAACCTGCGTGCAGCTAAGGACTACCTGGCCCCACGTACAACCAAAGAGATGCAGCGATTCATTGGATTAGCTACATATCTCCGGGCACACGTTCGGATCAACTTTGCAAGAGCCGAACAAAGAATCCGCAAGACTATACCACCCAAACCGCGAACAACCCTCCGGTGGACACCGGAGGCGCACGAAGCCTTCCAAGATCTAAAAAACGCCATTGCCCAGGCGGCACGCCTCGAGCGGTACGACGCAACCCTGCCAATCGAAGTACATGCGGATGCGTTGGCCACATGCCTCGGGGCAGTACTGGTGCAGACGCACCCTGAAAAAGGATCAACCGTGATTGAATACGCCAGTCGCGTACTCACCGATGCAGAAACTCGATACTCCCAACACGGAACGCGAATTACTGGCGATCCTGTGGAGCATCACCAAGAAATTTCGACATTATCTCGAGCATCGACAGTTCAAGATCGCGATCGATCACCAACCCCTGCTGGGGGAACTGAAATCAACGCGCCTCATCCGACTTCAAATGAAAATCGGATCGTTCCGCGGTACCCTGGAGTATCAACCAGGAAGAAATATGCAGGCACCGGACGCGCTCAGCCGAATTTCGCTAAACTCAATCAACACCCGCTCAATTCCGACAACTGAGGAACAACAAACCATTATTGATACCTATCATCATGAACTAGGCCATGCAAATTGGAAGAAAATCTTGGCAACATTACGCCAACAATTCTTCTGGCCATACATGCGGAGCACCATCTGGAACCAGCTGATCAACTGTGTCGAGTGTTTTACTTACAATATTAACCACCAACACAAAGGCACCCACTTGGATCCCATTGTTACCGCCGGACCAAGGGATCGACTCACGCTTGATTACTATGGACCGCTACCTCAATCTGTCGAAGGGTTCAAGTACGCGATTGTGGTACTGGACCACTACTCGAAATTCATGTTCGCAAAACCCGCAAAGCGCGCCGACACCACCACCGTCATCCCGTTCCTTGCGGATATCTTTTGCGTATTTGGGAGACCCAAAGTGGTTCATTCGGACCGCGCCGCCGTATTCAAATCGCGAAGTTTCCAACGTTTTCTATGCGACAATGACTGCCTACAACATCTGGCTCACGCAGGCCACCCTGAAGGAAACGGGGCCTGCGAATGCGCAATACAAACACTTGGACAAATCCAATCCAAACTCGTCAAAGAACAAGACAAAACATGGACGACTCACCTTGCGCAATCCATGAAAGCATATAACAACACTACGCACCAAACTACCGGTGTAGCACCAATCTAAGCATTTACCGGATCACCCGTACAGCTGGATGCAGATTGCCAATTCCAGATGCAGCCAGAGCCTACATCCGACCTCGACGAGAAAATCAAACGATGCACTCTCTCGGCGCAAACAGCGTTCTGTCAGCAGGCCAACAAAAACAAATGGCCACACTTCTCCCCTGGAGAAATGGTCACAATCCGACCATGCCTGACCACTACATCATGTCACGCGGCTAACCGATGATTCCGAAAACAACGACTGGGACCATTCGTGATCCTCACTGGGCCCGTACAAGGGGTCTACCACGTAGGGGCCGGCCCTGACGTCCGTATGGCAGTCGCGTGGGACTTACAACCATGGTCACATCCGCCGCGCGCACCACATCCAGGGTTTGAAACACACCTAACCCTCCTTCCCAAGTCCTTTCTTTCTGCACCCCAGGTACCAACAGTTCCACCGGAGCACGACTACGCAAAAGGGCCACTGTTACCGCCGCTGGACCAACAATGTTCACATGTCTACTGCAAAGCCGTACTCACCCGCACAAGAGGACACTGCCAACTGAAACAAATCCAGCCTGACGGGTCACCAACCTCGCGTACCGTACCGGTAGGAACTAGCGTACAGGACATCCACCCGGAGCTCACCCCGGGGGGGGGGAGAGTGAGAGTCAACAACATCCGTATCTGTAATCTCTCATCTCCAGCACACAAGAAACATGAGTCACAAAACAACAGTCCAGTCACCAGTGGAAAAACACCCCAACGGGACCAGAGGACAAAGGACCAAGAACAAC
>CAJPEX010005491.1:0-16122 GCA_905338405.1 Notodromas monacha | reverse complement strand
GCTGTCGAGATGAGAAATGAATTACCGTCATCGGTAGCCCGCATGCAAGTGGAATTCGTGAGGTCCACTTCCGAAGAATCCGTGGCGAACAGCCGAACCGGATGTGCCCCGTGCGGCATTTTCCACTTCCGGCCTGTAGATGCCGTGGTTGTGGTCGATCCGTCCGCCGGTTTCGGCCGCCACAATTCGTTGTACCTCCTCAATTCCTCTTCGGATTCCATCATCAATTGCAGCTCAGTATCCAAACAATTGTATGCCTTTGCATCCTCTCTTATGGATTTCGAAAGCTCCTGAAAAACGTACAGTACTTCATCACTTTACTTGAACGATTTTTGTTTCCATTTCCCACCAATGCAAGTGGACTACAGTTTCGAAAGTAGGTTCNAAACAATTGTATGCCTTTGCATCCTCTCTTATGGATTTCGAAAGCTCCTGAAAAACGTACAGTACTTCATCACTTTACTTGAACGATTTTTGTTTCCATTTCCCACCAATGCAAGTGGACTACAGTTTCGAAAGTAGGTTCTGATACTGAAGGGAAAATTTTAATTTTATGGGTAAGCATTGTTTCGAAAGGAGGAGAGCGACAAAATGTATAGCTGACGATACGATTATTTTTCAGACAATTTTTCTTCTTAAAAAAATTGCAACCTTTATTTTACCAAATCAAGTTGACAGGGTTAGAGAAAATTAGAAGAACCGCAGAATTTCTGAAGCATCTAGAGATTCTAGACAACAAGGGATAAATTCCAAGTTTTTGTGAATAATTTTTTTTATCTAACAAATTGTGAGAATACGTTTTTAACCTTACGTTGGGCAACGGTCCTGCAAATTTCATAATTTTGGGACTGAGAAATAAGATTTAACCCCCTTCTCAAAATGAATGAAGGTTCTTTAATTGATAAGTTCACTTCAGTTGATCATCATAGGACACAAACATCCTTCATCATCATTCATTTATGAAGCATGTTGTCAGACAGAGTTTGCAGCGTGGAATTGATTTATTTGTCAAAAAATATCAATCCCTTCCATTTTAACCTCTTACATTTTCCTATGTTAAGGAATTTTCCTCCTTAACGCAATGAACACTGACAAGTGGAAAATGGAGCTTCTATATAAATAAATCCAGACAAACTCCTTCGCATATACGAGGATTAACACGGTTCCGCGCGGATGAGCTTGTTGCTGTTGCTGTTCTGAGGCCGGAAGCTTCAAAATTTAAAAACTGAACATTTCAAGGCCTGTTTTAATAAACACGTGGATCACAAAGGCTGAAAATTTAGCAAAAATTGACGGTCATTTCATCATTAGAAGGTGTTTGCCTGGCCTGCTACAAATCGTGAACATCATACAAAAATGCGTTTAAAAATTCCCCGGTGTTCAGATCATTTTAAGTCCGCGCAGAAACGTGTAACCCCTCGTTCAGGTCTTGCAGCTAATGGGAATAAACACTAAAGACCCGTTGTTTGCAGCACCAGACAGGCGTTAATGTTTCGAATTCATAGCTCACGAGAAATGTTATCAAATGTCTATAGGAAACCGAAGTCTTCAGATAATTGCTCGTGTCTTCGGGTTTCTGAAACAACAGACTCGAGACCTATATACAACTGTATGTCTATATAAGGCTCACCTCGATCAGACTGGCAACTGAAGACTCTTCCAGAGCCGGGTCCTGAATCATAATGATCCACGAGTGCACAAAGTGCACTACTCTTCGTTTGTACTTGATGGCGAGGTCCTTGTTGTCGTCCTTATCTCCATGGTGATAAGTGCTCGGAAGTCAAGGAAGAAAACTTGCTAATGTATATTGTCAAGCATGCTTGGTCGGAAATTAATTCCCCGGGGGGGCTCCGAAACCTAATTCTCATCCCCCCTCCCCCCCTTGATCTCTATACATAGGTTCAGCATCTCTTATGCTTAGCTTCTCATGCCTGTATACATAAACCCCTTCGGAATATTGCCGACATTCATGTTTATTCAATACAGCTGCTTGCATGGTGTGCTCATTTGATATACATAGATCTTCTGAATACGTGGAGCTCATCGCCATCTTGTCCATATTTCTGCAGGACTTACACTGGTGTAATGAATTTTTGATCAGGAGAAATTAATTCCCGTATATCTCAGGCTTTCGACACTTTTACAGAGAGCAGAAATTAACTTCACCTTTCAACTTTTGAGCAAATTTTTGCGATAATGAGTTGGATACTACTGTATACCAAACTTACCGAATAAAAATATACTATACTTGAAAACCGGCATGAAAAAGTGTCAATTGATGATTAGGTCGTAATTTTTTAAAACTTGGTTTGATAGAATAGAACTCAATATCTGAGAATGTGTTCGACACTTTTTTTAAAGGTTTTCGACACTTTCTTTCGAGTGCAGAAATTAACTTCATCTTGCAACGCATCGTGAACAAATTTTTGCAATTATGAGTCAGATATTAATGTATACCAATTGAAAAATACCTGTATACTAAATCTGAATACCGACACGATAAGGTTTCAATTGATGGATAGGTACTAATTTTCTAACAGTTTGCTGAAATAGGACTCAATCTCTGAGATGGAGTTCGACACTTATTTTGAGGTTTTCCATACTGTACTACTGTACTGTACTTTCTTTTGAGTGAAGAAATGAACTTCATCTTGCAACTCTTCAACACATTTTTGTGATAATGAGATGGATATTGATGCATACCACATTAAAAAATATTGTACCAGAAAACAGTCGCAAAAAAAGTTTCCATGGATGGTTAGGTCAATTTTTTTTTCTAATTTGGCTTGATAGAATAGAACTCAATATCTGGGATTGTGTTTGACCCTTGTTTGAGGTTTTCGACACATTTTTAGAGCAGAAGTTAACTTCATATTGCAAATTGTAAACATTTTTTCGATGAGTTAAATCATAATGTATAAAAATTGAAAAATACATTTCATCTGAGAACAATGGCACGCAAACGTTTCAGTTGGTGGTTAGGACCTGATTTTTAAAAGTTGTTTTAATAGACTAGAACTCAATATCTGAGATTGTCCTTCAGAGGATGCACTGATTAATATGATAGAGAAAAAACTTCTCATTGCATTATTTTTTCCTTCCACGATGTACCTAAGAAAAACTTTAAAAATGGAAATGGGGTGTCCTTGGATAAAATTAGCCCCTCGGGGATGAGAAAATCAATTAAGTGATGGAAAAGGATATTGATCGACGAGTTGCTGTGCAAGATCCGCCGATGACATGAAGATGATGTGAGTGAGCAAAAAATCGTCCAAGAACAAGTCCGATGTGGTGAAATCTTTGTGAGCAGAATTCGACCAGGACTTGTCCAACTCGGACAGTCCATCACCGAGTCTGGTTTGCAGCAAATGTTCCACCATTTTATACGGCGTACCGGCAACAACTGAGTACCTGCAATCATCAGAGAATAAATTATAAGGGATCAGAAAATGTGTTCCTGATTTTCAAACGCAGCGGTTTATAAAGTTCTTTTTGGTGAAATATTATTGAATTCATTCCACGGGGCCTTTGCGTAAGAAAATTCCGCACTTGTATCTTTGCTGCGATCGTCATCAGACAACGTCGTGTGAGTAATTTTCAATTTCTTTTCAGCTGATTTAGACGACATCTTGCAACTTCTGAATCCATCGATCAGAAAATTGCTACAATGTAAGTTGAACTCCGTCACGATTTTTTTTTTGGGATCCCAAGTATCTCAGTCAAGCGCTAAGGAAATGAAATGATGCAATGACTTACTGCAAAACATGATTTGAACCACCATTTTTAAAGGGTAGTTTTAACGCATAAACTTACTTTTGCAATGCGTAATTATAAATCACATTTCATTTTCATTGAAATAAGATGGCGTAGACGTTTCTATTGCCGCATAGTTGTTAATTGTATCACCCAAGCGCTTTTTTATTTGTGCGAGCTATTTTACGTAGCTTGAACCAGATGCTTATTAATAAGATTAATAGAAGTTAAGATGGGTAAACCGTTGTTGAAAAAAATCGAAGCACGTACTTTCTCTCAATTTCACCCAAAATAGGAGAACTTGTAAAATGATCAGGAAATTACGGAGCGTCACTCGAGGGAAAAAATAATTGGTTCATCTCAAGTGTGCATATTTAAACAATGAAAAGTGAAAGAAAGCTGACAAAACTGTCGAACCATTTCTGATGGTACATTCAAACCACTCTAATCGAATTTCAAGGGACCATAAAAAAATTATATTTTGGGAAATTTTGCCTTATAGAGGTTTTGAGTTGGGAAAAGGAGCATTTTTGTTGTGTGAGATACAGAAGAATTGCAGGAAATTGTAAATGGTGATATTCTGGGCCTTTGCTTCTTAAACGACTTGACATCATGCCGAAGTTGGATGCAAGGGTTTATTTCCCCAATCAGTCTTTCACTTATCTCAAAACACATCAAGGTACTTTTTTATTGCTTTTCTCGTTCCTTTGTCAAGAAAATAATACCCAAAAAGCCCGAGAAACTTCGAGTTACGGAGGTTTGAGAGAAAAAAGCCTTTGAGTTCTGCATTGTTTCTAAGAAAACTCAGACTGGGACTAGCACAAAAATTTGACTTAGGGAGACATTCGACTTCGGAGGTTCAAGTAGTACGAGGCCCGGTGAGAAAATTGCTAAAGGTCGAAAGACTTTTGATAAGCCTCAGGCGGATATAAAGAAGAAGTCGGCGAGTATTTTCGCATTTATGGCGGCAAATCAATCCAAGCACGCGTGGGCCTGACGTGGTTGCACAAGTCTCTCGACGAGCGAAACCCGGGGGAAAATTCCGGGTTGTCGGAAAGAGAATACCTGCGATCATTCATAGCACAAAATCCCGTTCAATTCTCCCAGCAAATCCCAACCATTCAAAGGCTTTCCGCGAAATTGTTTCCCTGCCCTTTTTTTTCTATACGTCGGGCAGTTCTATTTATTTCATTTTTATTTTATTTATTTATTTTTTTCACTTTTAGGAAAGCGGGGAATTCTTTCGGGTGACTAACCTGGTGGGGGCATCCGGGGCATCAGTAACGCGTTCCAAAACCAGAACGTCTTTGCCGTGTTCTTGGAGACGAACAGTGTTCGCCTCCACGTCACGTAGGATGCGGTTGAAGTCGTCTTTATCCACGCGGAGGAAATGGCAGTTGTCTTCTCGCAGAACGATTGTCGCAGCCCTTTTCCCGGGATTGGAAACAAAAGATCATTTTGTTGATGCGGAAAATCAGTGAACCAGCGAAAAGCGTTTTAACCTGATCCTTTATAAAAGGTTTCCAAGCACGAATTACTTTACGGAGTACATTGATGCGTATTGTATCCCTGAAAGTGAAACGTAACCTCATGATCCGCCAGCAATTAAAAATAAGGGGAGTTTCGCTGTGATTTCACGAGGACTTTTCAGCACTTTTCTTGAGCAATGTCGACCAAAAAATTGCTCAAGAGTTTTTCGAACTCTCCTGTATATAGTAATAGACAGCTAGCGTATCATCAGACCACGATTTTTAGCACCAACGTCAGGGGAAAAACTGCTTGAACCGAAATAAATCGGAATTTTTTCACGATAAATGTTTGTTATTTATGCAGTAACCTGATTTTTTTTCAAGCTTTCGAAGCTTTAATTCCTTCGTAGAGTAAAGTACAATATATCAATCCCAGAAATAAGTAAAGCTTATGATCCACGAATGATGAAAAAATATGAGAAGTTTCGTAGTGATTTTAATAGGGACTTGTAACGATGATTTATTCGGGATTTTCTCTGCCAATGATCAATACTGATCAAAAACCTGCCTAGAATTTTTCGAATAATGCATCTTAATCAACGGCCTACGATCAAACCGTGATTTTAACTTCAGGTAAAAATTGCGTAAAAAAAGTAAACGGAATTTATTGCGAGAAATGTTTATTCTGTTAAATCCAACTCTTCGAAAGGTTTCCAAGCCCAAATTACTTCGTGGAGTACAGTACAGTACATCGATCCCTGAAAGTTAAACTTACGATCCACAAACAATAAAAAATATGGGAAGTTACGCTGTGATTTTACTATAGGGACCTGCGTAACAATGATTCATCCGAAATTTTTCATTTTGTGATCAATGTCGACCAAAAAATGAATCAAGAATTCTTCCAATGTCCTCATGCTCTAATAATTAAAGTTCATATTGAAAGTGCAGCGCTAAAATTCTTGGAGGAAACTCAACCAGCCTAATAAAGGGGCAATTTATTTTTTATGGGTATCGCAGTACCTCGAATTTATTCTGCAATTCTGAGTCTGTCAGGTGGCCTATACTAGAACAATATAGGCCACACACACACGATTTTCAGGACATTATTCATGGAAAAAGTGCGTCCCATTGAGGCATGAACAAAGTTATCCGAGCTCTACAGACAGGATACATTTATATACATTTTTTTTTTCTAGCGGAAAGGACCTAAGTGTCGCAAAGTAAAATAATACTGTGTACTCCCGTCTTGGGGAATCCTCGTCTCAAATTTTTATTTCGTTCTAATTAATATACAAAAGGTTGATTGTAATTTAAAAAGCAAACCTGGTGGCGTTGTTGAGCAAGGCTAATTTTCCGAAATCGTCACCTTCGCCGAGGGTCGTCACAGTTCCACGTCCTTGAATCACAACATTCACTGATCCCTTGAGTATGATGTACCAAGAATGACCCACGTCTCCTTGGCGGAACACTGTAAAAGTAGACGGAGAAAAAAAAGGCAATTTTTCAAAAATCGTCAACAACAATACGAAAAAGGCGAACAGAAAGGATTTTTCCGCATCGCAAAAGTTCTTTCGCAAAACGACGAGATCCCCTTCAATCAAGCGCTTGAGTTTTCGATGCATATTTTGATCAGAAATTCAACTGATCCTACATTAGAAAACTTTACCTTACCTTGAAAATTAGCCAAGTTCTTCTTGTATTCTAAATCTTAAATGACTAATTAGAAATGACAGAGTTTGAAAAATAGTGAACCTCTAAAAAAAGTTTTTGTTCGATGGTCGCTGATGGTAAATTTTTGAAAATTCCTGCGTCAACGTGCGCATTTATTTTAAAATTATGCGATATAAGAAATACAATCTACAGTATACGGTATTGGAAATTCATCGATTAATATTATCGGAATTTCGAGAATCCGGGTGTGAATAGAAGGATGTCCATTATAACTTGAATCATAACCGAATGAATCGCAAAAACACAGAAAAGGGCATTTCGGTTCGAATCCAACTGAAAAAAGCTCGAAAATTTAATCCCTCGCGATTATTTTAATAAAATAAAAACCTTTAAACCCATGGGGAACTCCGAGGCATTAAATTTGCACATGTTCACCCCTGAAAGTTCTGCTTTATTCACGTTTTCGAAAATACAAGAAGAAGGGAAAAAAAAGCATTGCACTCGCCCCCTCAATTTTCGCCCTATGCCAGAACAACGTCGGGTTGCGTGACTGACGATGGCACAAACAACGACGCCATGCTGTCGGAAAAGCCCTAGTCCACGGAAAGTTTACGACCTTCAGCACAGGTTTTCGTCCGTGTACATCTAGACGGCAATTCCGCAAGCCAGAGGTAAAAGTCGACGCAATTCTCCAAAAGGCACTATTTATTTTTTTGTCTTCACTGCACGAGGCAGGCAATAAAACCTTCCCAGTCCAGTAATTTTCTCCTTTTTTTTTTTTACTCTCTTCGGCAAAATAATGGTCCTGTAAAAATATTGCGCGAAGTACGTCGGAGTTCTCGAAAGCACTTCAAGAAAGGCGTACCGGAAGTTTGAACGCAATTTTAAAGGGCGAATTGAAGATTTTGAATTTGTTTTCACGTTTTCAATTATTTCAAGTACAGTGTAAGCGTATCTTTGGAATTCTACGTTACCCTTTGTACATTCACGAAATTGGGTCATTAATAAAGGGATATGATCGCAATGAACGTTACTTGGCATTAATTTGAAAAATAACATTGATTATTTAATTTCATGCGCAGTTTTTGGCAAACATTGCTCGGGGAAATATCAAGGTGCGTCTTTTACTCGATGAAGTTACGCAATAGCTTCATAGAGTCAAAAATAAAGAGCATAATTATGTATGAAGCAGCATCATATTTTTGCACTAATTTCCGATCGAAAAATGATCATGCTTCAAGTTTTTTCTCAAGACTGTAATGGTAAGAATAATTTCTATAGAAGTTAGTTGAGAAAGATCTAGCATCAATTCAACAGATTCTCATGATTTCCAGGGAATTTCATGCACTGCAAGCAGTGTGCCTTATATTCAAAAGTAAAATTTAATTAACTTTTCAGGAGCAAAATCAAACGAAGATGCGTCTCGCCGTGATTTGCCAATTTAAATGAATATAGCAGTTATCGATCAAATTTTTGAGACGGGAGGGACCATACTCAAATTTTCCATTTTATTGATATGGAAAATCTTTTTGGCACGTGGAAATTCCTTTAAGTTCTTGTCAGAAAATCTCTAAAAGTCTGACAATGAATACACACTATGCAAGAAAAATCGTTTCGTGAAATCTTAATTTCTGTTCGTTTCGTACTCTTTGAAATTGTGAAAATAAAATTTACTCTATTTGCGTCTAATTGGATATGAGTGATGACACCGTTTACAGAGTTTTTATGGTCTTCAAAAAGTTTTGATGGGCTTAAGTGCATCAGCAGTCATTCAGCTGCGGTTTTTGAACTTCAGCGTAAATTAAAATTTATGCTATTCAAGAGTACTTTCAACTTTTGATAAGATTCGGCACACATTCATTTTGATACTGTACTTGAAAAAGAGCATTCATCCTCGCCTTCTGACGAATGACATTTTCTTTTAAAACACCTCATTTTCACACATTGTCAATAAATGTAGGACAAAACTTCGAGCGCACTTTCAACATTCATAAATAACGAGAAAGACTTTATTGTACAGTATATGTAATCTACTCCCCCACACACATTTCTTATATTTTATATGAAAAATCTGAAGGTGGTAATGGAAGGACTGCCATCAGGTTTGCAACATGAGCAATTGACGCGCAAAACTCAGAAAATCCCATCCAGAAAATTAAACCCGCGATTGATACAGCTTTTCAATTCTTACATGATCACAATTTTTCAACGAGAGATAGCTTTTAAATATTGTCACCCCGGCGTAATAAGATTAAAAAAAATCGTCGTCAGATCAAACATAAATTGGTTAATATTTTTAAAATCTAAAAGTAGCGATGAACAGATTTTTTCATACTCACAGCGTGAAATATTGAAGAGCAAAAAGCAAACATTTCCAACGCAATTTAATTAAAGGCAGACAACTTGAGGAGGTACAATGTTTTTTTAAATACATGATTAATATTTTTCATGAATAACTTATCAAATACGGCGCTTCAAAATCAAGAATTACCACTGGATACAAATGAAAATGAGTCGTAATGAATTACAAAGAGAGATTATGAAATGCATCAACGCCGAAGTAAACTCCTTTTTTTCCAGATTAAAGCCTCGTTGTCGAAAAAAAAAGTATTGTTGCAGTCGCATTCTTTTCTAACTTTCCTGGAAGAAATTTCATCGCTGAAATATTTTTCTCGTCACCGGTGAAGCTTTTTCAACCAAGCTGCAAATCTACCGGAAGATCTCATCGCTTCGTTATTTGCTCTCTCTCTCTCTCTCTTTCCACTAAAACGAAATTCAATCGCATCCGGGAATAGCAACGTTGCTACGCATTCTTCTGGGAAAAAGCTCATCGCGAAGCCCCCGAGCGGATTTGCACATAATTAAAAGCCCCCCTTTTTTTTCTCTGCATAAAGGAGGGTACGAAAGATAATACGGCCCTAATTCTACCCACGCGCTCGGAGCCGAATACCTTGTTCCTTTCTGTGTGGCATCAAACACGGACAGGATGCAAATTAATTCTCTCGCAAAACAGCGCGACGACGGCGTAATTAAACCTCAGGAGTCGGGTTAAAGTTGTTTGCGTCAGCCTACGACATCGCATTCATGGAGAGGAAATGCACCACAAAAAGAAAAAAAGGTCAAGGAAGAAAAATAGTGTCTGTAACTCGACCTAATCTCGCATTTCCCACGTGACAATAGCACGGCATGAGAACCGAGGCGCCATGACGATGAGGAACTGATATCCGGAACCGGTGGGTCACAAATGTCGGATTTCCTATCAGTTTTCTTGAATCTATGCTAAGCTGAGCTGAACGCTGCCAATTGGCCCAGTACTGTTTTATTTTTACAACTGTCCAAAGAATAATAAATCCCCCAAGTGGAACGACTTTTATACTTATATGCAAAGAAAGGCAGTACAGTACAGTAATTATTTGCATAAAGTGCTCGAGGAAAACTTGAGTGAATCGCATTTCGGAGTTCCAAAATTCCAGAGTTTACGATCTTAAAAAAAAAAAAAACGTGTAACTTGGAAAAGTTAGATTGTTCGATATTCGCGGGACAAGGAAAAACTTTCAAGAACCGGAAATTTCACACCTATTTGCAACACTTGTAAATCGGAATTTTTTATAATCGAAAGATACGACTGTCGGGGCATTAAAGTTTGCGAATTTTTCACAGAACATCAATTGACTCGCACAAAGATGACATTCACCAGGTATTTCGTTTTATGAGCATCGATCAATAATTTCCACGAATATATTCCCAACAATTTAGTTCTCAATAGGTGGTATTGAAAAGGACACCTGATTCTTGTTAGGAGCGAAGTTTCATCGACCACACATGAATCTTTCACGAATTCGGACCACACACCACAAACACATATAGAGAAATAAGTTCACGAATTATTTTTATACAAAAAGAGCAAATAATTTTTTTTTTCATTTTTGCCCAAAATGTTGAGGATCGATATGGAATTTAATTTTCCGAGCGAGAAGTTTCCCAAATCTTGGCTACAGTTGAAGAGAACAATTTGCAAATGAAAAGAAGGCTTGCGTCATTTAATTTACAAAATAAGATAAACAGATTCTGAATAAGACACTCGGGTAACCCAACAAATTCCTGACAACGTTAAATTTCGTCATCGTTTTGATAGAAAAATTCATAAATTTAAAAGAAGCATCTGAAGCCATTTGCGAGCACACTGACTATAACAAAAGTGAATCGACTCATGACATAATCCAAAAACGAAACGTTTCCTCAATTCTAAAGCAGAAAAGAGCTGTTTCGAACGAACGCCCAGCAAAAACTTATGAACTAGACTTCCAGTATGATGTGTCCTCACGCCACAACTTTCAAAACACTTTTGTAAGAACGTGTCCTTTTCGTGGACCGAAACTTTGATCATGAAACGTTCTTAAATAGGAACTTGTTACGTAATAATGTGATGCGAGAAAAGTCGGGAGAAGCAATTTTCTGAGAAAAGGTCGCTCAAATATGCCCGTGGAAGACAAAACCTTTCAAACAGGAATTCCATTCAGAATTTCAGATCCCGAGAGAGGAAAATTTCTTTTCTTCTTCAGAATGGCAAGATTGTTTTTATTTTGATTAAAAAGAAACGTAAATCTAGAATGAACTCACGAATTGTGCCGGCGCTTTGATGAGCCTCGAAGAGCAAAACGTCAGCGAGCTGTCGCTTAACACTGGTCGATAAATGCGACAGCGCAGCTACTTGAAGGAGTTCTTCATAAATCAACTCCAAATCTTCCTCGGATCGATCTTGTCTCCTGTCAAACAACAACATCAACAAATTATGCACACACGAATTAATAAAATTGATTCAACCCAAGGGTATACCGATGCTGGGGATGCATCTCAGCGATAAAAAAAAATAAAAATAATGTGGAGGGCATGATACTATGAAACAAAACGCTGTTTCCATGCAAATGAGGAGGACACGGCTCGGAGGAGGGATGGAATAGTTTTCGGGCCAAGTTAATGAAGAAGGGCAGAATCGGAGCAAACACTGAGAGCAGATTCTCGTGTCAAGGCTGGGTCGGGATGATGAGCACCCGTATCCAGAATACCTCATGAGAAACTCATCTCTCATGATTCCGTCGGTGTAAACGCCAGGTTCGTGATCTTCGAGCAGAACAGCTGCCAAGCAATTTTGAAACATTCTAAGAAGGAATATTTTCATCTTTTTCTCCACAGTATAGAATATAAAAATAAAAAACCACACGTTCTTATCAAAAAACTAGGTCGAAAAATCGAGGCGTGTCCGTTCGAGATCCACTGGTAAAATGAATGCTTATTTGCTTCCGGCCAACACGATCGCTCAAAAATAATTGATCGTAAAAGTCAATCGAACAGATCATTTCTACAACTTTCACTTCAAGTGAGCTAGAAATAAAATCGGGGATTTCTGTCGGAAAATTTCAAAACATTAATCTACTAGCTTAACGTTGGTCAAGTACTGCCTATGCTGCTAATGGAGACACTAGGAAAGAAAAAAAGCGTACTTTTATTTACAAGGCAAAGTTATTCGTATTTTTAAAGAAAAAAGAATAGAATACAGTTTTCTAATCGATTATTTATTAGTTCAGTCGTACTTATTGAGTCAATGTGAAAAAAAGTCATATCAAACAAAAAATGGTTCCCAGTTGCTTGAACATTTTTCGAATCTTGTAGGTTTGATTTCTGCACAATGCCAGACGTTTCATTGATATTTTGATACCCCAAAATAGAACATTTGATGCTTAGAAATACATCGTACTGTATCGATATTAAGTGGTGTACAATCACAGAATATTCCCGTTTATTAATCCCAGACTCATGTAAAACACGACTCGATTAATTGAAAAAATTAAAGCTTCGAAGGACAAAGGTGTTGAGCACATTTTCAAGATTTTGTTTGATAATTTAATGGAATCATCTGGAAAAATACATTTTGCACGTACCATATTCAAACGAATCTTTATGAAGAAAAATTATCCACGCCCTTCGAAGTGCTTCCAGAAAATGAATCAAAGGGCTATTTCCTGGAAATTTACTCCCTGATTTGCCAATCAGCTCTAAAAATGTCGAAAAAATATATTAGAGAAGCCTTTAACATCCAGAAATTCCAGATTTATTTTATTTTCACGTGAGTTGATTAATGGAAAGCAGAAACTGCGCTGAGAAACGGTGAATAAGCTGCTGATGATTGACTCGAGCCTCGAAAGAAGCAATTGGGGGTTTCTTCTACTCGTCATAAAAGACACCATCGCGTTTCTTTATTTTCAATATATTTAAATTTGCTTCATCCAAATTACACATTTGCAATCGCTTTTAAATCCTCCGTGAGGACTGGAGTAATGGGTCAACAGGAAACTCGGACAAATAAGTAAGTGTTTTCCGCCTGGTAGGTCGAAGTGCGAGACAAAATCTCGTGAGATAGTTCCTGAGGTGAGGGCCATTGTGTTCACCTTTCCCACCCTTTCAACATAGGCGGTACAATCTAGTCCAGAGCTGTTTAGGTTCCCGTTGTGCCCTCAAGCCCCCGTTATACGATTCACACGGTCATTTCGGCCATCGGAATTCCTTCCTGCGAAAACCGCTCAATCAAGCAAAAAAATACTTTATTCTAGTGAAAAATGAATAGAGCTGTTAAAAAGTTTTTTTTTCTCTCGTATCACTGAGGGAATTTTCTTTCATCAACCATTCAGGACACACCCGGTTCACCTCTGCACCTCATTTAACTCATTATTTCAAAATTAAATGATTTCGGACAATACCGATACGAAATGGACACCAGCTCGCCTCCTCATCGAAATACCGCAATTCTTCATAAATTCCCTAAATGCTTCAACTTTTTCTTGACGTTACATTAATCAGTTCTTACGAATCAATCCAACGATATTGGAAAAATATCGGTTTTCTCAGTTACTTCGGTGTATAGCACAATAAGATGTGGCTCAATTTTAAAAGTGAAGTCTTGCAAAAATCCTAACTCAAGGAATATTTGTATGACCAAAAATTAATCGTTAGACGTGAACGTCACTGGAAAATTTTGGTGAATCTAAAACAACTCTTCATGTGTCTCAACAGACCAGAAAAAATATTTCTTCAAAATCAAAAGTCCAGCACAGTATTTCGAAAATTTACGCGTAAAAAATCAGTACATTCAACGAAAGTCGATGAAATGCAAGTCACTCATTCATACCTTGATTTGCACGTTAAAAACTCTTTTCTATAATTCACAACTAGGTTTATATGAATGTTTTGGTATTGTACGTAACTTGAATCAACCAGACGCCTTCGAACTATAATAAAAGTTGCCTTTATTGTCTTGGTTGATGCTTGAAAAGCAAACAGAAATACTGTAGGTGACTTTCCAATCAAAAGGCTTTTTAAATGCCGACTCAAACCATCACAGGTAAAGTTGGATGAAAGTCTTCCGAAATATCCACACATACAAAAATCTTTCAAGATCGTAAAACATCCAGTTTGTTGATTCCTTTCTTCCATCTTTGAGAAGCAACAGTAGGAGGTAAATATCACGTCAAAAGACTTGCTAAACGCAGACTTAAACCGGGTTATTGAATAAAAGTCCTTTAAAATATACATTAAAATATTTCACGATGGAAAAAAATCCTCAAGTTCGTTGATTTCCTTCCCTCAAAAAACAAAATAACTCACGTCGGACGTTCGGTTAATCTGCACAACTTAAATTACCTTTACGTCGATAATTTAGACGAAACTCAAAAATTAGCGCAAAAAAACCTCCTCGAAGATTCAAGGGCATTAAAGTCCTTCGTCCATTGGTCGTGTAAATCCCTCAGGAATCTTAAATCATCCAGATGCCTTTAAACTATAATAAGAGTGCCTTTATTATCTTGACTGGTGCTTTCGAAGCAAAATCCAGCTGGCGAAAATCCCATCAAAAGACTCGCTAAATGTAAACTCAAGCCACGCGAAGTTGGATAAAAGTCTTACACTGAATATTAAAAATAAAAAAATTCGTTCACGATCAAAAACTCTAGAATATGCATTGAAAAAAAAAATCTTTCAAGATTGAAAAACATCCAGTTCGTTCGTTCCTTTGTTTCCCGGAACGGAAACCCACGTCGGACGTTCGGCCTCTCCCTAATGTAATTTAAACAGCGTTTTCGTCGATAATTTAGACGCGACGCTCAAATTAGCAGACGCCAAAATAAAAATAAAAAACCTCCTTGCAGGGTCAAGGGCATTCAAGCCCTTCGTTCATTCTTCGTGTATATGTATACCCCTCAAGAAACTCTCATATACCCTCCCAAGCCCACAGACGGTATTATGTTGCACGTGAAAAGCGGGTTGTTCGCAACACCGGCGGGCGACGCGGTCTTTCGCACCAGGTGCAGTGAATTAATCATGACTCGACGTTCATTTCCCAGGGCTCAGAACGGAAGAAGAAGAAGAAGCAAAGTCCAGCACCAGAAAAAGAAAAATAAAAGACGACGAAGAAAAGAAGTAAACGGAAGTAGAAGAAGCAGGTAGGAGAATAAAACAAGAATAATATCACTCACGGTTTCCGGAGTGCGAGCCTGAATAATGCATCAGGCGCGATGCGGGCCAGGACAGTCAGCGCCTCGCGCAGAGCGTCTTCCCCAAACGATCCCTCCCACGACGCCTCGTCGATGTTCCACTTGTACAGCAGGTATTTGTCTCGGAACGGGTGTTCGTGAGTGGCTGCGGGCAACCGGATAATTACTTCCTCAAAGATATATACTTCTCCTTGCTGGGACAGGAAAAGCAACGTGCCCTTTTGGTACTTTTCCTGTTATCTCAGTGCCTACTTTCTGTGCACCTACCAGAAACTGTGAATTTCATTTTTCTGCTTAAACTGATTTTGCGAGCCGGTTAGGTAAAGTAAGGTTAGGTCAGGTTATGTTAATTGAAAGATATTTGTAACTAAAATATCCTGACCTAACCTAACTTTACCTAACCGCCTCCCAAAATCAGTTCAGCAGAAAAAAAATTACAAATATCTTTCAATTAGTTACAAATATCTTTCAATTCACATAACCTGACCTAACCTAACTTTACCTAACCACCTCCCAAAATCAGTTTCAGCAGAAAAAACTTACAAATATCCTTCAATTAGTTACAAATATCTTTCAATTAGTTACAAATATCTTTCAATTAGTTACAAATATCTTTCAATTAGTTACAAATATCTTTCAATTAGTTACAAATATCTTTCAATTAGTTACAAATATCTTTCAAT
>CAJPEX010005490.1:3159-16137 GCA_905338405.1 Notodromas monacha | reverse complement strand
AACAGACAATTGATGAACTGGGCAATGAGAATGAACTCCTCTGAAAAAGAGTTTGAGCTCTTATTCAAAACTTGCATTCTGATGGCTACACAATTCAATTCCTTTGTCTGGGATCCAATGGACCCATGACAGGCTTGCACAAAAAAGGTAAGGGTTTTTAAGAAAGGGTGTGCAACAGAATATATTCACACCTCTGTTTTGTCAATTGATATAATAGCAAGAGCTTGGAGATATTTTAACAATTTCTTCAAAGCTCGTTTCATCCATTTCTTCAAAATGTTCGACGATTTCTTCTACAGGCTGGAGAAGAAAAGAAGAAAAATACCTAATTGATGACGACGAGAGGATCAAGCTTTTTGATTGTCTTATCACAGCCTCACGAATCTTACTTTGAAAATATTTTTTCTGAAAGTTGTGTGTTGATAGGATTGATTAATTTTCTCAGAATTGTCATTAAATGGATGCTGAGGCAATCTCTTGAAAAAGATTTTCTTTTTTTAATGATGAAGCTTGAAGTGGACATGAGATATTGCTGCTCAAAGATTGCTCCCATATTTATGCGGTTTTTTCATCTTGATGAGATTATAAAAGGAGCAGTCCAGAAAATGTAAGAACACTTTGAAATTACTTTTCCTTCTTTTGCTTTTGAGTAGCCAAAAAGGGGACTTGATTTTGTTTTTACATGCTAACATTTTAGTTTTGAAAAGGTTTGAGTGAAAATTTTTCAATTTAAAGACAGCTCACCTCATTTGACTGAATTAGGCAAAAACGGTGAAATATAAAAAAATTTCTAAGTGGGTCATAAATAATTCAAATCTTCACCCAAACTTGTCAAAAGCTCCTCAAATTCAGCTTAGTACAAAATCATTCTTTGGGCCTGAAGTGAGGGTCTCTGTTGATTGTATTACGAGCCATTTTGGTGTTTTTGACAAAAACTATCTTCCAGCAAAAACTTGTGAATTGTGACTCTAGCGCTGCTTCTTGCTCCTCAGCATTTCTTCTTAAAAATTGCCCAAATGTTTAAATTAAGGTATTTAGCATCGCAATAAAGATCCAGAACAATTATTGGAGAAAAAGAAATCCCAGAAACGAGAATAATTGTCAATGAACTTTGATGAATCGCGTGCAGATGACCTTGAGGCCCTTTAAAATTAGGTTGAAACTTAAAGTTCCGGAACTTTATTCAAAATCGTGAGGTCCCGAATGAGTACTTGAGCGTAGAATCATACATTCATCTTTAAAAAAAGTATTTGTGAAAGAAACTTGATGCAAAAGAGCTAACCTAAGTAAGGCAACCAACTTTCGTAATCCTTTGGAGGTCGCAACCAGAGAAAAGTTATGAATGCTAAGTTTGCTGAATATTTACACGCATGTTTTTCTGCCACGTTGCGATCCTCGACAGGTATTCTCAGGAATTCTACGCCAAAGGCAAGAATTTGAAATTTCTGTCGGCCATATAAAAACATGTTGTGATGGAAACAACCACAGTATATGAAAACTGCAACGAACAAAACGTTAACATAGAAAAACAATTTAGTCCATAATAAAACGTTGCTTGAATTTATTCTTGATTTTAATAGTTTTTTTATTTGAGGACTATTTCATTTCACGCAAAATGGTTTTGTAAAAAGGTTTATAATGTGATGGGCGAATGCCAAAAATTAAAATAAAATATACGGTACATGAAAATATTATTTGAAAATGGAAAATGTTTCTCCACCATGCGAAAATTCCATAATAGGTTATGGTCTTGATTCAATGCGCAGCACTGAATTGAATTTGCAACTTTTCATTCATTTGAAATTGGGAACCCAAAAAATCGTCTATTCTAGCCCCGAAAGACTCTTCAAATCTGAAATGCTGCCCTTGGCCACAAAACTACATACATTTAAACGTGCCCCCTTGGTCACTTCTCAATTGGGCAGCACTGATTTATAAAGACAGCCTGATGGAGTGAAACTACCTGAAGATAAATCTAAAACTCATTTCGCGATAAAATTCGGATCCGTGGGAAATCTTAGTTCCTCTCACGAACCAGGACGTGACAAATAAACGCATTGATTCCTTAAAAAGATATCTCACGACCTGCGAGATAGCGAAAAAAATTGTTATTTATTTGGCAGCTTTCTGGGAATAGTCTCTCCAGATGACAACACATTCGGCTGAGAAGTGGGAATAATTTTCTATGCTCAGACAGCAAGAAGGCACAGCAAAGGAAAGGGGGGCAGAGAAACGAGCTGTTGCTGGGCAACATATAGGACCTCGGACGGCATGAGGAATTGCGACATATTTTACCTGGGAACCCGGGTTCGGAACGGGATTGCGAGGCGACGAAATTGGATTTCATACCGCGTGCTTCTCCATGCTTGTGGACGAGCAGTATTTGCATCTAAGGGGGAGAACTTCCTTTTTTTCATTTTTCGTTCGAGTCTCATTTTCTTTTGCGCATACAGTACACATCAGAGTGTTTCCCAACCTTTTTAGGCCAATAAATACAGAGCAGCAAATTTCCATAACTTTTTTTTTGCGGTCTGGCTCGAAAGTTTCTATACAAAATTTTTGCGGACCAGACAAGTTTCATGAAACGTTTGCAAATACAGTCCCAGCGGAATTTTATTTTAAGAACTTTATGTACCATAAAGTCCTTCAGGGCTCCAGCCAAAAGTTGTATTGCAAAACACAAGCTAATAAGAACCAATGAAGAGCTATTCTGTAATGTCTTCAAAAAATATAACACTTGGCAAAATTGATGCACAAAATACTGTATTTACTCAAGTACCATGCACACATTTTTTCTCTAAATTGAAAGGGAAAAAACGAGGTGCATGTCATAAACGGGTATATATTTCTAAAAAAAAAAACGTTACAAATTTGGGTTTGCATTATGTTCCATTTAAAAAAAATTGGACCAATTTTGATGAGGAAATGTTTTGAAGGAAAAATAATTGTTTTGTGACAGAAACAATTGAAAATTCATTGAATTCAGGATCAATTCATGTCTAAATTGAACTTTTGGAGTCTTTACTTGTTCAAATATTACACTTCTAGATCACAAAAATGGGGTGTATGTCTTACTGGGGGATACAATTTTTTAACGAATTTTGACGGAAAAATCCTGGTGCGCACCTTACTTGAGGGGATTGCGTGGTATTGAAGTAAATAGGGTAATTTTATTTCAGCAGGTACAAATTCACTGGAAGTCTTACTAATAAGGAAAAAAGACAACCTTCATTTACATCAGGTAATTTTTAACCATGATTGTCTTTCCAAAATTTCAGGTAAAGATAACAGACTTATTCATTACTACCTTTCATACATTTATTTACACTAAAGAAAATTTCCTGTAAAAAAAAATTTTTTTGGGAACCACGGCGGTTGCAGACAACTGGTATGAACACAGAATACTGGTATATGTTATTCTCTTCATAGCCTGCTTCCATTTTTGTCGCTTCCGCGTCCTTTATATAGTCGTGCTATTTCCTCGGCGTGAGTAGTTTCTTCCGGTTTTCCGGGGAATTTCACGGAAGGGCCCACCAACCTCTTTTACCCCAAAGCGTTTCCCCATTCACTGTTCCCCCCGCGAAAGTATTTCGGCGAGATTGCCCGCGACATTTCGCGTGCCCTCTTTATTGAATTTCGCGGAATTCCAAAGAAAAAGATTTTTGCAATTCCAGATCGGGGGAGGGGTTCCCAAATTTACCTCATGCGATTTATTCTATTTTTTTCTAGCAGAGAAAATGTGTTACGAATTTCGTCTTCGAAATCTTTTCAGCGAAATAGATTTCGAAAGTTCTTTTTATCTGGGGGAGTTTAGCGTATTATACATTTTTACTTCTCAATTTCATTTACCTGCTTGTGAGTGCTGGTTTCTTGCAGAAAAAAATGCAAACAATTAACTTTTGATAAGAAGCTAAGCATTTTTGCTGCAGTTGATGGCAGCACAAAACAGAGGTGGCAAGTAAATTTGAAATTATGCCAGCAACTTTGTCAACAATTATAAAAAAATGGTCAAAAATAAAAAAATCATATTGTTTGAATTCAAAATGGGACCTCATTGCAAGCATATGCAGACTGCTGCTCATGAAGACCTGGACAAGGATGTGTTTGCTTGGTTTCAAGAAGTGCCATCTATCAACATTCCCGTAAATGGACCATTAATTCAGGAGAAAGCCAGGCAGTTGGCACTTTCATTAGACCTCAAATAATTTTGAGCCAGTGTTGGGTGGCTCAATTGTTTCTGTGATTGATTTTGAATTTCAGCTGAAGTGATCTGTGGGGAAGAATCTGCAGTTCTCACCACAAAAGTGAATGAGTGGCAGATCAGTGAATTTAAAAAAAATTATTGCATCCTACAGCCCTGACAGCATTTTCAATGCAGATGAAATGGGCATTTTTAAAAAGTGGTTACCAAATTGCGCATTGGCTGTTAGAAATGACCCTTCTCATGTTGGCAAAAAATCAAAGCAAACTGACAGTTACTTCTGTTGCAATGCTTCAGATGAGATAGAGAAGTCAAGGCTACTTATTATTGGAAAATCAGCAAAACCCCTTGTTTCAAGAATGTACAAGTGTGCCTGGATGACCACTGCAATTTTTGCTAAATGTCTGAAGCAGGTCAAAAAAGACAGGAAAATTAAACAAGGAAAAACTTGCTCATTTGGGACAAATGCTCTGTCCACAATATTTGTCCTTGCCTAGATAAATGAGCAAGTGGAGTATCTGCCACCAAACTGCACTGCATTTCTTCAGCCTCTGGCATGGGACATCATACATGCCAGCAGCAGTGAAAAATAATTTGTTCACAAGAAAATCACTGATTTTTTCAAACAATAATTTGAGTTCTTAAACTGGAAGAAAAGCCTGATTGTGAAAATATGCAGATCTGAGCTGAACAAAAATTTTCCAGGCATTTATTTTCATAATCTTGTTACAACAATTTATCTGATATAACCAACTTTTTCTGCAGTCCCCAAAAGTTTGTTGTAATGAGATTTTACTGTATAACTTTGATTGAATCAGAATACAATATCCATGAAACTATTTCAGTTGGGCGCAGAGGGTCATAATGCAATAAAAACAAATGCATGTAGCGCATACAAATACAGGTGTGCAATATAAACTAGAGGATGAAAATGCAAAGCTTCTACGACCAGGAACCAGATACAAATTGAACCGTATACAGTTCTTATGCGTCTGTTGAAAACGAGCAAATCGTTGCATCACTCAAGATATAACAGACAGACAAAGCAAACCAAACAACAACCACAAAAATGAAACTGGTTCGTCGAGATTTCGCTAAATTTAGATTTTTTCCTGGGTTTCTTCGAATCCGATTTTCAATCAAGCCGCCTCTGTTCTGCAAAAGTCATTGCTATGGTCATTATTCCTTTGAGTCTTCCGCGGCCTGATTTATGCTTCTTCAAAGCTCTATCATTACTCGATGGCATCATTTTTGAATTTTTTGATTATCCTGTTGATGATATCTGTCGTTGAAATCCCGTCAGCACGCTTTGTCGCCAACATCATATTTGCTTGCTTGTATTTGTGGTACAGATCTGTTCCTCCTGTAGTCACGTACGGAGCGTCGTCGTGGGCCACGAAATCAATCTGTAAATGAAAATAAAATGAACAGCGTAATTTTTTCAATCTAATTTTTGAATGAGCACTTCTATAAATACTGAGGCATATTTTCCTTGAAAAAAATCGATAGCTTAGTATGCATTATAGCACCCAATTGGGTTACGTAAAATTTTAGTTTTGATGGTTTAATATGATACTGCCTCGCGCTTTTTTGTTGTATTTCAGAGTTTCGTTTTGGACAACGATTCCGAGTTTCGCCAGTGTAGTAATAATGTCAACAAAAAGATTGGACGATAAATGTGATAGCCGTGCACGATTTTAAACGATATTTAATAATTCTTGATGTTCTTGAGCTTTTGAGCATTTTTCTGGGCTTTCGCCGGTGGCTGTTCCTCATTTCACGATAATTTTCCAGAAGTATGGTTCATTCAATATTAAATAATGTAAGAAAATTTCGAAAGATTGAAGTATATAGTTCGCTTTTTCAGTCATCTTTAAATTACCCTATGTTCAGGCAATGTTTCGAGAGTCTGGAACTGAATATAGGCATCCCTTTCACATTACTATCACAGAATATGCTTCACATCACATCACACGGTATTGTTGAATGTTTTTGTGCCAAGCAATCGACGTCTGCTTTGGATGAATCAATTCCATTCAGTATGCGTGACACTGATTTATTATTTGAACACCCCGTACCTGCATTTGCTGCATGAATCGTTTGGGTAGCGTGAAAGGCAAGTTGGGACAGACTTCGTCGACATAAGGACAATGCCGTAAAGCCTCGCACCTTTGCTGCTCCGATTGCACTGGAACACGTTTCATCTTTTTGCATTCCTCGTCATTGTGAACTGATAAAGATTTAAAAAAAGTTTTATTCTCTTGTGTTTTGTTTTGGCCAATGAACGCTTTGTGAATCAATGCGACATTTAGTTTCATCCGCAGTGTTTACTTACAAATGTCTGTGCATTTTTCAGCGATGATAGCTACATAATTTAATCAGTAACCCCTTCACATTAGTCCTAAAAAAATAATCTCAAGAAGTTGTTGCATGAATTCAATGCAACCTTTTGTCCGCCTACAAGCGTGTATTGGAAATGTGCTTTTTGTTCAAGTTACTCAGTGAAAAGTTGTCTGGCCACAAAAAAATATATTCATTGATGGTCATGATGAAATCAGATATCCAGGGCATTGTATTGTGGAAAATTGCATTGCCTTTCCTTCTGTGCTCTCTGAATTATTTTAATTGTATTTTTTGAGAAGCAACTGCAGTTTTAATCTGATATACACTGGTGCTCCAAGTGCACCAGGCTGGTTATTCTGACTTAATCTGTTATGGAATTTGCTATTGTTTTGAATAATGCTGCTTTGGTGAATTTTGCATGTGGAAATTGTGAAATAGAGTCAGTTTTCCTGAAAATGGCATGGAAGCACTTTGTTCATTTTTTCCTTTGATTAAAAGTAACATACAATGCTAAGGTCTCTATAAAGAGAACTTTCAACATATATCGCTTGCAAGCTGTGTAAATGCTCCTACACTTTTTTTTACTTTGAATTGGGAAAATTTGTGGTATTTGTAGATAAAACAAGCTACAAGAGATGGTATACATACAAACTTGAGTACTGAACACATTTTTTCTGCAAATTTCTGGTAGGCATTCTGCTCAAAACACATTCATTATTGACGCTTAAAGAAATAATGTTTTATGGACTGGAATGAGTAAAAAATATCTATATACATTACTGTATATATATATATATATATATATATATATATATATATAGTATTTCACCTCTAATCAAACTAGTCTCAAAATGGGAAACAAGCAGAAATGCATGCTTATGTAGCATGAATTGCACTGAACTGCTATTGTCAGTGAAACTTCCAAATTTTCCTGTCTATTTCCTGGAAAAAAATTATTTTTGTGTCATAAAAAACCTGGCTGTGCAAATTATGCATTGTTACTACACCCTAACCAAATTCCCTTGACTGCAAATATTGAACCACATCCCCCGTAAGGATCCCCCCAGCCTCAGAACCCACTTGCCCAGCAAATAATTTGGGCATTTCAAAATGCGTTTTATACGCATTTCTAGCCAAAAATGCTACGCATTTCAAACCTCTCTATGTGACGCCTACTCGGGATTTTAGTTAATGCATANCTGTTACAATCCCAAAAAACTGATTTCTACAGATTTCCCTTGGTTGTAACAAGCAGGCGTTTTAAAATGCCTTTCTGTTACAATGCTAAAAACTGTTTATTTCAGATTTTCCCTGGTTGTAACACAGAGCGTTTCAAAATGCTCCATGTTACACCCAGGAAAATCTGAAAAAATATAAATTCTTGAGTGTAGCAGGCAGGCGTTTTGAAATGCCTGCCTGCTACACTCAAGAAAAGCTCATCAAAAATGTTTAAAGTATAGGCATAACTACAGAATGCATTAAAAATGCATTCTGAACGCATCTCAGAAAAAACTTTCAGTACAGCAACAAAGAAAAAAAAGAAAGGCGTTTCAGAAGAAGCTGGGCATAACAGTGATACATAACAAATGCATTTTTTAATGCGTAACTGTTATGCGCAGCAATACCTGTAACAAATTATTTGCTGGGTGAACCTTGCGGGAGCAACAACTCTTGCAGGGACTCACCCCTTGCAAAGGGTGGCAAGAGCAAAACTGCAAAGTACAAATGTGTTCCAGTGTTCTTCAAGCCAACCTTTTGTAAGAAATAAAAAGGACAAAGAATTATGACATTGATTATATTTTATATTACACAAAAAAAAGAAAAAGACAAAATGAGTGAAATCTTTACAGAAGTACATCATATCAGTGATGACAAAAACTCAAACAATATGACAAACAAACAAGGCAAGTTAAAAAAAGTCATGAAGACAAAAATTTAATATGACTCCTATTGAATATAGATACAATAGAGGATCCCATCCTAAGCAAACCATTGGAGAAGCTTATGGATTGGGGGCTGTTGCGCAATTTACCTCAAGATGAGGAAAATGTTGCTGTTGGTGCACAGGAAGGTGAAAACGCATTGGCCCATTTTTTAACAGCATTACAGGATTGTGAACCAATCTGTACTCTGGGAAAAATTGCAAAGCAAGTTGTCAAAAAATATATAAAAATGCAATGGCCAGCTGCAACAAAAAAGGCATTGTGGCAGAATACAATAAAATACTGCCACTGGTTGGAAATACCATAGAGGAAATATGCCAAGAATCAACCACCCACTATGGAATACACTCACAAAACCATCAAGAAGTGTAGATGCAACACTGCAAAAAATACAAAATATGCTTATGTGCATCAACAGTGGAATAGTGAAAATGTTCATCAATGAAGGTTTGCCTGAAGCATTGCAAGACACCAAGGGCAACACCTGAAAGGCCCTGGCAGTATCATACATGATGCTTCAGGAAGAAAGGAAAAAGAATGTGCACAACAATGCAAATGAGAATGTCTGCGCAGCATTCCAAAATAATTGGATCCCAACTCAGGGTTTTGGCAAAAGCTGGGTCAATCTATCAGATGGGGATCTTGTCAAAGAAATTGACCAGCTGGTGAAAGCTGATCTGGCGCTAAAACCCGGAAATGCAAAGCAAACTTGGAGAGGGAAATCTCCAAGCATGCGCAGTGGTCACAGTTACAGGTCTAGACCATACCCAATGCCTCAACCCCAAAATAAATTTTAAAATCATTTTTTAGGGGAGGGCCAACAAAAAAAATTTTGGCATCAGAACAAGGAGATGCGTCAGAACACCTTCAGGAGAAGGGGTACCTGGAGGGGCAGAAGAAACTAAATGTCAGTGTGGCACCCAATAATATCATTAGAGGAAGATTTCAATACCACATTAATTTCTGGAGAAGAGAAATAAGGCAGGATCCGTGGATCCTTCAAATGATTTGGGGCGCAAAAGTTGATTTTGATAAAATATCTGATAACAAATTGTTGATATACAATCTCCCAATTAAAAGTGCTGAAGAAAGAGAAGCAACAAAGGAATTAGTGCAAGATCTAGAGAAATACAAAATCATCCAAAGAACTAATTGGCACAAAAAATTAGTGATCAATCCAATTTTGACAATCACAATGGAACTTTCCACCTCATACTTAACAGCAAGGCGAAAAACACAGAGTGTGTACCATATAAACACTTTAAAATGGAAAATTTAAATCTGATCACTCAAGGAATTAACAGAGGAGATCTCATGACATCTCCAGACTTAAAGAAGGGGTATCATAACATGGCACTACACCCAGATCACCAGATATTTTTTTGCTTTCATATGGGAGGAAAAGCATTATATATTTAAAGCACTCCCAATGGGGCTGAGAGAAGCACCCAGACTTTTTACAATCATCATGAAGGCAATCCTTAAAGTAGCTAGGGAACAGGGTTTACATGTACATGCATACATTGATGATACCCTAATAGTGGCACCCACTACAGAACAGTGCCACTCAAATACTGCAAAATTTCATCAGTTGCTATTAGATGCAGGTTTCATAATGAATGCAGAAAAATCCCATTTTCAACCAAGCACAAGGAGAAAACATCTTGGTTTCATTGTAGACAGCAATGAATTATGTCTAGAACTTCAGGAGAAAAAATTCAAAAGATTAAAATCAGACATTGCCCAATTGCAAAAAATATACAATGAGAGACAAAGTATCCCTCTCAGAAAATTTGCACAGATGTCTGGTTTTATCCTAAGCTGCTTACCAGCAATACCATATGGGCATGCCCACTTCAGGTATTCAGAAAGAGTTAAAGAAGATCTCCCACAACCAATTCAGGATTGGGAACAACCAATATATCTCAACAAATGTCTTCAAAGATATAAAATGGTGGGAAAAAATAAAATCTCCCTGTAAAAAATCTTTTGAAGAAAAAATTGTGACCCACAAGATATCCACAGATGCATCCACTTCAGGTGGGTGGGGAGCAATTCTGGGAAACCACAAGATATCAGGCACCTGGAGAGTCACTAATGAAGCTGCCATTGACCTTCTGGAACTGCAAACAGTCAGAATTGCTTTAGAAAATTTACAGGCCAAAGGAATAAATTACAAAAAGGCAAACATTGTTCTAAGAATGGACAACACAACTGCTGTAACATACATAAATAAGGGAGGAGGCATGGTCAAGAGGCTACATGATGAAACAGTAAAACTCTGGGAATTTCTAGAAGCTCAACAAGCATGGGCAAAAGCTATGTATATATTATCCACAGAGAACCCTGCAGATGCACTGACTTGAATACTATCTAGAAATGACACAACCAAACTTGATGCAGAATGGAAACTCAAGGAGGTTTTTTTTCAAAAAAATCCCTGAAGAGTTCCAAATTGATACCAGAAATAGACTGGTTTGCTACTAAACACAATAGACAAATAAAAAACTATTGTTTGTGGTATTTTGAAAAGAATGCAATTTTTACAGATGCTTTCCCACAAGATTGGTCTGTTAATGTCTGGTATTTTTGTCCTCCCTTTGGTCTCCTCAGCAGAGTACTCAGGAAGATACAACAAGAAAAGGCAACAGCAATCCTGGTACATCCAGTATGGCCATCCCAGCCATGGTGGCCAGCAATCACACAAGCCAGAGCACAAACAATAATGTTTAGACAGTCTTGCAGAAGCAATTTTTCTACCTCAGATCCCAACTGCATGCCATCACCTCAGGAAAGCCCAACTACAGGTGTCTCTTATTCTACCAGCAAGCTAGACAAAATTGTTCAGGAAACTATCAAGGCAGCCAGAGCTGAAACAACTCAGAAAGAATATCAAAATATTAACAGTAGATTCAAAAAATGCATCCAGGACAACAGAGAAAATGTACAAAATGTGAATTTCACTATGGTATTGAGATTTTTGGCAAATTGTAAGGCCATCCCGCAGCAATTTTTGTATAGCTACATTTGCCTAATAAAAACAGCAATTACAAAATGGCTTACAGAAAACAACAGGGAGTCCATTATCAATCAAAACACCCTAGATTGATTCATGAAGGGTGCACAAAGAACAACAAGAACCTTCAAAAAGAAAGAAACCATATGGGAGGCTGAAACAGTGTTGAAAAATATACAGTAAACAGCATATCCAGAATCAATCATGGAACAGGCTCAAGAAACAGTGATCATCCTAGCACTAGCCACTGGATTGAGAGTAGATGATATTTTGAAATTAGGAAGACATCAGGAGAGAGGGTCAAGACCTATTCATCCCTTTCCTCAAGATCCAGAAAACGTCAATGGCATTGAAAAGGACAAGAGCAGGCATAAGTATAGCCCCTTACAGCCAGGATCAAAGATTTTTTCCTATCAATCTAGTGGAGAGATACATAAACACAACACAATTCTCAAAAAGATCAGAATATCTATTCATCAGAGCAGACAATGGAGAAAGAGTGAAAAAAGCCACATTGAGAAAATGGCTCATAAATTTCCTGGAAAGAATGAATATTCAAGATGCGGCAGGCTCAACCCGCACCGCAGCAGCAACATTTGCAAGGGCAAAGAACAGATAGTTTGATTCAATAGCCAAGCTGACTGGGTGGAAACAAGAATCTACCTTTCAAAAACATTATAATTGAAAACTAATGGAAAAAGGTCAAAATCTTATGGAATTTCCAACTCCCAACAGCAGATGCATCCAATGCACCCCTGTTGAGAGGGTGACAGGAAGCAATCCAAAAATATACCTAAAAAAGCTGTTTGAAAAAGATCCCTCTCACAAAATCAAAGAAGGGTCACAGGGGGGAGTCAAGAATTGCACATATACAAAAAAACCAAAACAAATTGTGCCAGAAGTGGCCAATGCGTGAAGAACTTGAGCACATATGTTGAATTGCACAGCTGTTCCTATTCAGTGAGTGTTGTAAAGGGCAATGCGATGTGTATACTGTATATGTGAAAATTGGCACAATTTATGACTGTTTTCTGGCGGAAAATGTGAAAATTGTATATGTGCGCAAGTTGCAAATCAGCAATAAATGTGTACAAAGTGCTTAACGTCTCTTGTTAATATCCTGGGAACGGACTTTGTATCCAATTCTCAAGATTTGCAGTGAAGGGAATTTGGTTAGGGTGTAGTAACAAAAACCCCCAGGCAAGGGCACCATCAGCCTGGGGAATGTTACTACCCAGCAAATTATGGGGGCGTTGAGGTAGCAACCGTTTTGAGAATGGCATTGACAACGCCGTTGCAGCGCCGTTTTCAGAATGGGGCTGATTGCCTCCAATGCCCTTTGGTTTTTTGACATTGGGAGAAAGGGATGGCAAGGCGTTGACAATGCCATTCTCCAAACTTCTCCCAATGGTTTCAAAAAAGGCATTCAGGAATTGGCGTTGACTGCACCTTGCCAATGCATATTCAAAACGGGA
>CAJPEX010005488.1:0-16156 GCA_905338405.1 Notodromas monacha | reverse complement strand
TGTACAGTGTTTAATTATTAGTGTGGATGCTTTCCGAACATGAGCTGGATGAACAGCAAGATCTCGGCATATAGAACTTGCTCAAACCCCCTTAGACGCAATGATAATAAACTGCAAACCACACTTTTTAAATTTGTCTTCTAGACATGTTCTTCATGTCTTTTTATGGAGACTTCATGTATTGAAACTGCAATGCACACCATGAGTTTTCATGAAAAATCGTTATACAGTAAAAGATCTTTGCATTGAACTTGTTCAAAACCCCTGGGCAATTTGCACTTGCGTAGTTCTTCCTTAAATTATAGTGAAGATTTAAATTATAGTGAAAAACGTAAAAATATAGAATCTTTGTAGAAAAAAGCACTTGCGACCAGGAAAAAGTCGTATAATCAATAAATGCATGCGTCAATATTGCTGATGGCGGGTTACGATCTAAAAAAACGATTTCATTATAAGCAATGATTCGTTCTAAGAAAATTTCTCGTAACAATAAGATCATACGTATACATCGTGAATTATTTCCATCGCTTTCCGCCAAAGGATTCCAATTTTTGTGCAAATACTCATGGTAATCACCCATTAGCACACATTAAAAATAACCACGTATACTGTATATAAATGTACTGTACTACAGTACTGTATATGGATTTCCGCAGCATTTTGCACCACGGGGACCAGAAAGGTTTTTGCTGTACATAGTTACACCGGAGGCCCGGGTTCGGAATAACACATGGGCGGCCCGGGATATGCGGGTACGCAACCCGGAATGCCACCCATCAAAAAGAAAAGAAAAAAACACCAAGGCGCAGGTGCAAATTGATGCCGGGAATCCGGACTGACGCGCGTGGAGAGGAATTCTGCATCTCGGCACGGACGCGCAAAACCCGACACAAACTGCATTTCCTATAATTATCGTCATCGTCATGTATACACATAATATGCATCTATGAGACTATGACCCAAGTTAACAAGCATGTCCAATCCATGTATATAATCTTCGTCAACTTCAATTCGGAGAAATTGCTCATGATCATTTATTCCCGACTGTCAATTGAAGCGGTCCCACGTGCAAAGAGTGATTCGCAGTCAAACGTTTTCAATAAGCCGAATTTCAAGGGACCAGCAAAAGAAAATAAAAAAAACACATCAAAATATATGGAGGTTTCCAGTTGGAGAAAAAAGATATTTTTAATGGGAAGCATGGACGATTTTCAGGAAATTGTAAATGGTGATATTCTGGGTCTTGAATTGCTTCTTGAATGAGTTAAAAGGATACAGTACAGAACTTGGAGACAAGGGTTCATTTATACCCACATTAGTCTTTCACTTCCTCTCAAAATACATCAAGTTACTTATTTTATTACTTTTTATTTCCTGAGGCAATAAAATAATAGCCAAAAGACTTCAGAAAATTCCAGTTATGAGATTTGAGAGTTTAGCCTTCCAGTTGGAAAGGTTTTTAATACATTGTTTCAACAGGAATTCAGACAGGAATGTGTGAAAAATTTGACTTGGGGAGGTTTAAGTTATCCCGGTTCAACTGTTTTATATTTGGTCAAACTATAAAATAACTGTTCAATTTGACCAATATCATGATATAAAAGGCACTTATTTGTACAGTACTTTGTTTCATTTTTCTGTAATTTAAGGATGTAATGGATGGTTTAAAGATATTTTGCTGCTGCTGTGTCACTTATCCGCATGCGTGAAAAGGTTGAAGATGTACAGACTTTGAAAAATATTACTCAAAAAATATTCAAAAAAGTTTCCAGGTATAGCATCAGGAGGGATGGATACATCAGTTATTGGTCCTCAGTGAATGGAATTAAAAGAGACCCAAAACAATTCTGACTATCTATAAGCTCATGAATCTGGCTGAATTTTTGTAAGTACAGTTGAACCTCAGGAAGTCAAATTTCTATAAAGACCAGGGAAAAAAATTGACTTAGGGAGGTGTAATTTTTGGAGGTTTACAATTGAGGAAACAAACACTTTTGTTGTTAGAAGCAAAAAAAGTGTGGGAAATCATAAATGAGGATATTCTAGCCTTAAACTTGCTTCTTAATGAATTTACACCTGCTTGCTGAACTTGGAGGCAGGGGTTCATTTGCTATATTTGTCTTTCACTTCTTTTCAAAATGCATCACATGTCTGTTTTAATAATTTTCTCTTTCACATTTAAAGGAAATAGTAACCAGAAGGCCTCAGAAAATTTGACTTTCAGAGGTTTTAGAGAAAAAAGGCTTTCAGTTGGGAAGATTTTTAATGTATTGATTCTAAGGGAATTCAGACAGGGACTTGAAAAAAATTCAACTTAGGGAGGAATTTGACTTTTTGAGGTTCCATGAAAATTATTGTCTAGCCAACTTTTGAGTATTCATAGATGTCCAGCAGGAAGCTGCCTAATTTCTGCACATCATCAAATAAATTCAATCTTTTTGTGTGCCAACATTTCTGAATGATTCCCAAAACTGCGCAATCAATGAATAATGACTGTACTTCATTATTTATATTATTCCACGTAGAAGTGACGAAGAAAAACGTTATTTATCTCGCTTGTTATACAGTACTCGGAAAAAAATCTGCGCAGTCCTGAAAAGCGTGCTGCTTTAAAAAAAAACCAAAAACAAGTGCATAATAATTTAGTGAAACGTAGTTCAACAAAATAACCATGTGTAATCATTAGCAAAATAAGATATTACGGTATTTTACAAAAGTGTTCACCTCAGAACATACACAAATAATAAAACATGAAAAATTCCCGAATCTTACAAAAAGTACCTCACAAAAAAAGAAATTACGCCTCATCATTCGCAAGGTGACGCATAATCAAAACATGAAAAAAAATATTGTTCATCGCCAAAAATTATCACTACATAACTGAAAATAATTCACGCTTCCCCTATATCAAAGTATATACCTAAAACCTATAACTATATATATAGCTTACCAGAACAAGAAATAAATAAGTCAATATAATACATATATATGGCGAATCGTGCCCGAAAATCTCATGACCGCACTCTCACGCATCAACATTCGTTCGTGTCGTTGCAATTCCGCTCTTTAGCACGAAAAAAGTCTCGATTTCTCTCGTTTCTATTAATATACATATATACACACGTCGTCCCGCTTTCGTCGTCGTCCTTGTTGTTGTAGTTGTTGTTGTTGTTGTTCATGTTATTGCGTGGCTTTGTTTTCCGTTCAGCAGCATACCGCTGAGGATCTCCAGCAAAAAGCGGATGCTGCATATAAAAAGCCCGGCAGGCAGAGGAAAGAACCTGCAGCAAAAACCAACGGCCGTTTCCTCGCTTGCGCTCATTCAGGCCAAGCTTGCAGGGGGAAACGGGAGTCGTTCCGCGCAGCGCAGTTCTTTCCTGCTTCGCATCCGGCGAACAGTCAAAGCACTTCCTCTTCCCGCATCTTTTGTAAACTGCATATATATAGCCCGAACTCACGGCGAACCTCGGGCTCAGTTTCTAGTCCAACATTCCCAAGTGAACTTGTCACCCGGCTGAGGATAGTTGCGCAGTGCTGCTGCTGCTGGTGCTTCGGATAATGGACTTGATCCATTATTCCTGTGGGTGGATATAATAATAAGAGTCCATCATCCAGGAAACTGTTGAGCTATACTGTATTTACTCAAGTAATTTAAGAGGTGCACCAGGGATTTCAAATTGAAAATATTGATAAAATTGTTTCCTATAGATTAAGACACAAACTATTTTTATTGACCCTTGTAGAACCAAAATATTTGAAAGATAAGAACACCCAAATTTGAATTCAGTCATGAATTTAAGCTTAATTCAGCTAATTTTCAATTACTGCCATAAAACAATTTTCTGCTATACTTGGTCCAAAATTTCCCATTAGAATCAAGTATTGTACAGTTGAACCTCAATAACTCAGACCTCCCTAAGTTGATTTTTGTTAAAGTTCCTATTTGAATTTCATTATAAAAAATGCATTAAAAATATCTATAACATATCTAAAAAATATCTATATCTATACAATGTTTCTGCTACACTCAATCCAGAAGTTCCCATTCAAATCAAGTACAATTGAACCTCAGTAACTCAGACCTCCTTGAGTTGATTTTTGTTGAAGTTCCTATCTGAATTTCATTAGAAAAAATACATTAAAATATCTATAACTTAAAAGCTTTTGCTCTCAAACATCTGTAACTAAAATTTTCTGAGGCGTATCTGCTATTATTTTTTTATGTAAAAGAGAGAGAAGCAAGAAAAAAGTAACTGAGCTGTTTTGATTGAAAGGAAAAAGATAGAATGATTGGGCAAATGAACCCTGCCAAAGTTCAGCATCCCTTCAACTCATTTAAAAAGCAATTCAAGGCCCAAACTGTATGACCATATAAAATTTCCTGCTTTTCCCTCAATTGCTTCCCAAGCTTGAAATCTTCCTAAGTTGAATTTTTTTGCTGGTCCCTTGAAATTTGACTTTGAGAAGTCTTACTGTATAATGCAAAATCCCTGAAACTTCAAAAAAGATTATAAAACTGCAATTGAAATTTAGCTTGACATTCCAGATAATGGACTTTTCACATGAATGGATCATGTTAATTATACAGAATGTCAAGCTGAATTCAACCTTATGGTACTGCGATGCTTCAGATAATGTTCTAGATCCATTCCTGTCATTAAGTCCATATTGTTTGGAGAGTTGAGATATTTTGAATGGATATACCTGCTTGGTTCTAATCTTTTCCCGATTCCGTCAAGTAAGAAATGTTGCACAGTTAAACTTTTTGAATAAATTGATAAAGATCCGAAGAGTTTTTTCTATTTCTCACGATTAGCATAAATTCGAAGTTTCGTGTTCTGGAACTAGAAATAAAATACTGTACTGCCAATTAAGATTTGAGATATCAAGTTTCACGCTTCACTTCCATTCAAAAGTCCGTGTGTCAGTCAGAATTAATCATGTACCGTACTTCGCCTTCCAATTTAAGATGCTATCGAACGTAATATGAGAAGTACCCGGATCTTCCAAGTCAAGTTTTGCAAATAAGGAAGTGCGCGTTGTTTAATAATAAATCCATCGTACACTGAATTCAATAACAGACAGAAACGGACTCGACAGAAGCCATTCACTTAGTCACACCTATATATAGAGAGCATAAAATAGAAAAGAAACCTGACGATCAGAAAGTAAGTGAAGCACAGCGCGAAGTACCAACACCCTTCCGGTGATCGTGAAAAATGCGTCTTGCTTGCAAAAACGAAGTTGATTCTCTCACCTGAGTGTTGATTCTGGTATGTGTCTATATATTTCGCGAGGAAGTGATGAAGTACTTTGAATACTGCCCATCATTAACAATAACATTCAGAAAATCAGGCATATGAGTTGCGAAAGGAGAATTTCCATACTAATACAATATTTTTACGATGGAATTTTATTACGTGTCATTGATCATCGGCTCATTGAATTTGAGAGGAGAGTTTATTGGATCAAGGAGATAGGCTAAAGCAACTTCTTGATTGTATATACAGTACTGTATATAGTTTCTCGTCTGCTTGATTCGATCCGTCGGATTCCGAAAAATGTGATTTCAAAAAAATTCTAGGTAGTTGATGAATCTAGGTTTAGCGTATATACATTCGAAGTAAGTGAGTGAATCTAGAAATAGCATCAACATTCATTTACGTAGGTATGTTTCGTACAATAGAATTGCTGAATTCGAAGTTTAAATAATCTCTTGTCGTTGAGACTCAGTAAATTCAAAGTAATCGTTAATCAAACTAATCGTCGAAATAACGAAAAATTGATCAGATTTATTGCCTTTTGCACAAAAGACCGTAGTCCATATCACAGATACTGAAAGAAGGATTGGATTTTCGGTTGGAATTCCTGTAGATTCACTGTTATCTTCTTCATTTAGCTGTTGAAATGGCTAGAGCAAATCTGTTTTCAGCAGCCTGAAAGTCCATTCCCTCGAGATCACACGGACAATATCTTCCTGCAAAGAAGAGCGGAGCAAAGGAGTCCGAATTATTCTCCGCTGAGAAAATGAATCACCCTCTGGAAAGATTCGTAGCCCAACGCGACGTCCCGCCTCATTCAAATAACACGTTGTGTTCCCATGACCTGGAATAGCAACCGTAAGTTATTGTAGCCGTTTAAATACATATGCCCTCGACTAGACCTGGATTTCGGGTTTGCCAAGCACTGAATCACTTGCCGCGATCGTCGTCTTCGGTGGCAAACAGGAGTGACTCAGCGAGATACGCACCGACGCCCTGCACTTGGCAACGGAAGGAGGTTGAGGACAAGGGGGCGCTGAAGAGAGCTTTTCGTCGACAGTGAGATATTCGTAACACTGTCATGGAGTTGCTCTCTTTACTGCTACCCGATCCACTTCGCCAAGAAGATATTTCGCACGAAGAACCGGACAGGAAAACGCGGTAATGCCAAAGGAACACGAACACTATCACCGAGCAATAGCATCTTTGACGGGAACACAACCATCACAATGACGAATACGGGACTGCGGCTCAATGTCATGATTGCAGCGAACATATTTTGCAGTAGTACAGATTGGATATCATTGATAAAATTGAATATGGTTGAATGATTGCGTCGCTTATTTGTTCGCACAAAAATAAGTGTCTGTCCGAATAAGTATTTATATAATGTACTGTACATCAAATACTACACTGAGCGAATATATCGCCTATTTTTGTGGATATCAATGCCAAGTTCTCACGCTGATTGTTATCTGATCTCCTAATAATACGGGTAAATGAATAAGTTAAATCAAATTAACAAGCGGCGAAGAAAAATATAAAAGATTAATGCTGAGATACATTTGAAATTATATCTTTCTGACCCATTCCCGCAGTTGCGACAGTATATACGCACCAGAACAGAGATACATCGTACTATCAATTCTTCTGCTATATATTCATTCAGAGCATCTCGTTTTGCACGTGTAGTCGTTTATAGCTGAAAAGCTGATACTTGACCCAACACAAGCTGCGTCTATACTGTAGTTTCAATTTCAACCTATGCAACCAAAGACTTTTCTGCTGGATACATCTGATACAACCTCTGGGTTAACTATAGACACGATAATGCGTTGGAATCCGCGTCAACGAGCAAGAAACCGAATCAATAATGTGTTTCAATTGCTGATTGCAACGAGGAATAATTTCACCAGATTATTGTGACACTCAAATATATCAAACAATCAAGCATTACAGCTCCTAATGGAAACAAACCTGCACGGGGATAAACTTAATGGAAGACTGCAATTTTCAGGCGGGCTCTTGACTGATTTTTCCACCAGTTCTTCTAAGCGGAATACAAATAATATATTGTAACGCCATTTACAATATCATCAATTACGCAGTCGTAAAGAATGATTTCACAAATTTCGGCCTGAAAAATTGCACTCACAGACCTCTAGAAAGACATGAGCTGTACTGTAAAGCTCTGACGAGCATACAGTTTTTAATGGGCATTTTTCACGAACGACGTACCGAAGTGCTGAATCTGTCTAACGCAAATAGATGATGCATCGAAACGTGGTTGCACACAACTGAGAAATGGTTGTCCCAGGTTTCCATCAGCTTTAACGTATCTCAGCGGAGTCAGCGCCCACCCGGGAATCATCATTATCACTGTACAGCAGTATATGTAGGGCGAATTTCTGAAAAGTTTCAGTTCAAAAAATATTTATAAAACCCATCAGATATATATGCAGGAACAGGATCAGAAAATATGAATCAGATTTTAAGAAGCGAGAAACAGGGAAATTGCGACAACCTGCATTTTGACTAACCATGGTTCGTTACTCATCCATATTTAGTACGTGCTGGTGGCAACAATTGCGGTTGGCCTGGGGGAGCACGTTCTATGATGGTGGGTCATTTTACTGCACATTTTTGTTTGGGACGGTTCGAATCAGGGTTAATATCCCAGGCTTGAAGCACTTCAGTACTGATTTTTTCCTCCATTTAATGATCTCCTGATGCTGTTGATGGTTCCCGGGAATCTGGATAATTCACTTCGCAAGCTTCCTTGCGCGCCAGCGTTCAAATCCCTGCGCTCCAGGGAATAAATAGGCTTTGTTGATGTTTCTCTCCTGATTCAAATTTGCTTTTCCATAATGCTTTACTGGCCTAGTGGAGTATACTGAGTCATGTTTGAATGAGCTTTTTTGCTCTATCAAAACATCAGTGAGGAAAACTTAATCTAAAAAATGCTGGAATGATTCATCGAGTCACATGCATTTCAATTGGGTGAAGTTGGCTTAAATGTGAAAAAAATTGCTGATTAACCAGTACAAGCATGGTCAAAGAATTGCATAGCTGTCTGGATGACTGAGGCTGATGTAATCTGAGCGAGAATAAGATGATCGAGTCTTTGCCACTGAAATTTCAAAAGTCTTGAGAGAAGAACAAAACCAGAATGTAAAATTGAAGATAAAGAAAACCTGATCTCTCGTCCTTGAATGTTGTTTAAAATGCACCTTTTACAATTTTTACTGGTACCCTTGAGGCATGCCGTTGTCATACTTGTGGCACAAAGGAAATTCTCCCGGAAACAGTGTTTTTGTTGTGGGAAATAAATTCCAAACTTTCAGGTATCATAAACTCAATACTCTTACTTTCTTGAGAAGGACTCATGCTGTCGCCCTGAAGAACAGTTTGTATTCCCTTCTCATCACACACAAAAAATCAATCATTTCTTCATGAATCATTTGATCTCACAGCAATTGAGTTTACTCCCAGAACACAAGATTTAGGTTTGATAGACTAGACCCTAATTGGCAGTGAAACAATGAACTCCTCAAAATTTCAGGGAGAAAAAAGATCAAATATGTGCAGATGCCCATAATGTCAGCACAAAGACATAAGGTAAATGATTTGAACACATTTGGTGGAGCATGCTGCCATAATTGTGACTTTGAATCGTCACAGCAAGCAAAACTTGAGGAAAAAATCATAAAAACATCCACTCTCTGCTCAGACACACACTGAAAGTACTTCTGGGTAGTTGGGACTGTCACCTGCACAGAGCATTTGTCTGTGGGTTCGACAAAAACATAAGCACAAAAAACAATGCAAAAAAGCAGTTTTGAGCAAACACAGGCTATCTAAACACCTCTTCTTTTTTTTTTTTTTTTACATAAAACATGCCCTGCCTACACCAATTTTGAATGTCTGCCCACTTTCCCCAATATCTCTGAGCCCCATGTCAACTATTGGCAGTCTTTGTGGCTTGTCTGCTTCAATTGAGAAGACTGTCTGTGCCCAGTCAAGTGATTTGTTCTGCAAAAAAGAAATATAGGAAAGTTGTAGGCTCATGGAAAATTTAAAATTGCTGAAAAGCCTACCTGGCAGCCATCATCTTTGACAGCATAAGTGAATCTCTTGTTTCCCTTTGCTGTCAACTCCACATCATAGGTCCTGTACTTGAACCGTCTCAAGGACTTCCTTAAGGAACGTCTTAGTTTCATTTGTCAGCTTAAGAACGTTACTATACACTAGAGAACCAGTCGGAAACACCTGTTCTCGACGTCCTTACGATGTTGGTTCCCATCTGCCTTGTAAGTGAACTGCAGGGAAAAAAATAAATACAGTTGGCCACAAAACAAAAGTAATCAATTCCAGGATGTTGCATAAAAAAATCAATCAAAAGATGACTTTGGCTTAAGTTTGAATAAAACACATTCAATCTGTTTCAGACATTCACATATCATTGCTATACCTGACTATGTATTTCAACAAGTTAACAGAATACAATTGTCTTTATTGAATTAAGACTGTATAGTAGTAGTGTAACTTGAAAAATTCAGGAAATTTTCAAGTCTCACCTTTCTGATACTCATAAAATGTTTGGGCTGAAAAATGAAACATTTTTAATCTATTGCATATTTTAGGGTGTCATTAGCATTGCCAATGAAAGCATTTCCAAAATCAAAACATGCTAAAATTCATGATTTTTAAAAATGGATTTTTTGCCCTGACAAATTGTGTTATTTGAGTCTTTTGACATTCGTGATCTGACTGCATTCATAACTTGAGTTGATCAGTCGTCTCATTACCTTAAACTGTTTGTTGAGTGTCGGTTCAAGTAAACTTAAAGGAGTAACTGGGTTTATCCAAGAGGAGAGAACCACCTGTACAGTGGTCGGGTTCATTGAAGGGACGAAAGACGACCGTTTGGAATGAGACAAGTTGCCTGCCTTTCCATGTCACAGAAAACCATGATTGAATCATCAGGGCTGCCTTGGTTGGGATCAATGTAATACTCTCCTGCAACAATCAAAAATTGAGTTGATGATACTATGAAGGTTTTGCTCTCAGAAATTTCTTTGACATGCCTGATGGTTTATCAGGATGTGTCAAGGCAAGTTCTTTGCATGTTTTAGCAGGAGAAGTCTTTCCACCATCTGGTTTCTTGAGTTTGGAGAATGACTCTTTGAGATTTTCATATGCCTTGAAGATCAAATCCTTGCGCTCATCAGCTGGTGTGTCTGGAGAGAATATCCTGGCAGGTTCATCTCCACTGAATGGATCTGGGCCCTATATGAAACAGCATTGAAGTGCTCAACTTTGGGAACTCCATTATTTCTTAAATTCAGCAAATACCTTTACAGTTCCCATGCTTTGACCAAGAAGAGCTGCCAGAGCAGCAGCATCATAGCCAAATGAGTCCCCTGGTGGTCCAGGTGGACCAGACCCACCTGGAGAACCTGGCATCCCTGGTTGACCAGGCTCACCAGGAGTTCCTCTGAGGCCTTGTGGGCCAGGAAGACCAGCTGGACCAATAGACCCATCTCTTCCAGCTGGGCCTGTTTTCAAATTTGTGGAGTCAGTTCATGTTCAATCATGGCATTCAATGTTATCACCAAGGTAATATATAATGTAACATGAAAACAAATGATTATTCCAAAAAAAGACTAAAACCACTAATTTACCAGTTACCCTAAATTGCATTGTTCAAAAGTGATTGACTCTTCAATTAAAATTTTAAGTAACCCACCTGTCTGCATGTTCTGAAAAAAATTATTAAACTTGAAACCATATGTTAATTGTTCCCAAAAATGAAGTTCTCAGTTCAAGACACCCACCTCTAGGCCCAGCCTCTCCATCTTTGCCAACTGGTCCAGGAGATCCTGTGAGCCCTCTTTCTCCTTGTTGTCCCTATATAAATTGTAATTCATGCAGGTTATGAAGCCTTTTTTAAATTTATTCAAATTTTGTCTTACTTGAGGTCCAGGCAAGCCCTGAAGACCAATCAGACCTCTGTGGCCCTTGTCTCCCTTGAATCCCATGGCTCCAGTGTCTCCTTTAAGTCCTTGTGGCCCAGGTGCTCCAGGCAATCCTCTGGGACCAGCTTGGCCCTCTACACCTTGTGGGCCAGCTTCTCCTCTTAACCCACGCTCACCAGCAGGACCCAGAGGCCCAGGAGACCCTGGAGGTCCCTACATAGTTCACCAGAATTCAAATTAGCTTTGTTCAGTTTTTGTGGCTTTTGAATGTGGTACTTGTAAGCCTTGAGGTCCAGTGGGTCCTTGTTGTCCTGGAGGCCCAGGAGGTCCTTTATCTCCAGTTCTTCCTGAAATTCCAGGAGATCCTTGTTTTCCTGCTGGACCTTCAGGTCCAGTCTCTCCCGGAGGTCCTCGCATTCCTGGTGGACCAGAAGAACCCTGAGGACCTGGTGGTCCTTCACTACCAGGTTTGCCTGCTACTCCAGGTTCTCCCTATAAAGAATACAGAATGGATCAGAGAGTTCAGATCTCTGGTACATTGAAACTTACTGGTGAGCCACGTCTTCCAGTTGGTCCAGCTAATCCTTGAGGTCCAGGTAGACCCATGAGACCTCTGTCACCAGGAGGTCCTTGAGGTCCTTGTTGTCCAATAGGTCCAATAGGTCCAGTGGTTCCTCTTTCTCCCTTCTGTCCTTCAGCACCAGGCATTCCTGGCTGTCCTTGAGGTCCATTGAGACCAGGTCTACCTGTTTCTCCTGGTTGTCCCTTGATGCCAGACACTCCCTGGGGTCCTTGTGGACCAGGTGATCCCACTTGACCCTATAATCAAACAATTGTATTGAGAAAAAAATTATGACAGCAGTCTTATTGACTTTTTCAGACATACTGGTGGTCCTGGTTCTCCAGGTCTTCCTGGTGCTCCAACCATTCCAGGTTGTCCCTGTGGTCCAATTTCTCCTCTTTGTCCCTTTGGCCCAGCAAGACCTGTCAAACCCATTGGGCCAGTCTCTCCTCTTGGTCCTGTTGCAGAAAAGAGTATCTTTTAACTGTACTGAATAAAAGAGACAAAATGTTTTACATACCAGATGGTCCTGAGGCACCTTGTTCACCCTTTGAGCCAGGCAATCCTCTTTGTCCCTTTGTACCTGGAGTACCAGGTGCACCAATAGGTCCAGGAAATCCCTGATGAGGAATCATCATGAAGACAATAAGAAACTTGATGCAATTGCTTTCACTGTACTTGTAGTCCTTGTGGTCCAACTGGTCCTCTTTCTCCAGGTGCCCCAGGGGACCCAGTTTCTCCCTGTGGGCCAGGTGGTCCAGCCTCACCCTTTTCAGCTGGTTCCCCAGGTGGACCTGGGGGACCTAATGGTCCTTGATTACCTCTTTCACCCACTCTTCCAGGTGGACCTTCAGGTCCAATAGGACCAATGGAACCTCTCTCTCCTTTTACTCCTGGAATACCTGATTGTCCTCTTGGTCCAGGCAAACCCTGAAATACTTTTCCATGAAAAAATGGGGCTAATTTAATAAACCTTTTGGTGAACTTACCACCAAACCTGGGGGTCCAGAGTGACCCTTTTGACCTGTGAGTCCAGGTGGGCCCTGAAACAAAACAAGAGAAAAGGTTTTCACATTGGAATCCAAAATAAAAAAAATTGCAATGCAAAAAACAAACAAACCTGTAGGCCATCCTTTCCCATAATTCCTGGCTCTCCTCTTGGCCCAGGAGCACCAGGTGGCCCTTGTGGTCCTCTGTCTCCTGGAAATCCTCTTTCTCCACGTGGGCCAGATGGTCCATCAGGCCCTGGAGGACCTTGAACTCCGGGTTCTCCATCTTTCCCAGGTGTTCCAGGGGTACCTGTTGCTCCAGGAAGTCCCTATATACAAAGTAACTTGTAGCAAAGCAAATAACCCTTGAAAGAGAAGGCAATTACTTGGAATCCTCTTGGGCCAGAAGGTCCTGTTGGCCCTCGGTCACCAGCTGGACCAGTAGGGCCAGGTGGGCCTTGGGATCCAGGCACACCATCTTTTCCTGAGTCACCCCTGGGACCTGGTGCCCCTGGTGGTCCTGATTCCCCATCTTTGCCAGGGATACCCTGCAATTTGGGATAATGTGGTCAAAATGAATAGTTCAGGGATGAAGTTTTCTCCTGAAATGACAGCTTACAATTGGCCCCTTTTCACCCTGAGGTCCCATTGGTCCAGGTAGGCCTTGAGGTCCTGGAGTACCTTGTTCTCCAGGCCTTCCATCTGCTCCTGGAAGACCTCTGTCTCCAATGCGTCCAGCTTTTCCCATCAACCCTGGTCTTCCTGGGAGACCCCTGAGCCCTGCAAGTCCTGGTGGTCCAGGTCGGCCGGGATCACCTTGAGATCCCTTGGGACCAGATGATCCAGGAGGTCCAACATCACCAGTTTGCCCTAAAATGAATAACAATTTCAAATTTTAATCCTTTGAGGGCCCTCTTAATATTTCCAAGGGTTAGCATCAAGAGAAACTTACACAATTACCTTCATCCATAAAAAAACAAGATGGTGACTTATTCTTCAAAGTTGAAGGCATTTGTAAATACTGTGCATCTAATCTTTTTCTGGCATTCTCTGAGACAAATTTGTATTATCCGATGGTAATTTTGATAGAATTATTTTCATCCTAGGGTTTTTTGGCATGAACAAAGAGGTCACTGACACCCCACTTTGAGATGGACAGCCAGTGAGTATAAAAACTGAATGATATTTTTTCATACTCTGTTCCCAATTATGACCTAAATCCATCAGTGTTAAACCTGATTGTTTTTCAGATCCACACCTGCTGAACAATATTGCAGGGAAATAAGAAAACTTGTCTTTGAAACCACCTTTCCTCTTTTCAAATTTTTCAGAGACAAATACTGTACAGTAAATGGAAAAAGTTCCTTGATTTTGACTAGATTTATCAGTTAGATTTCTTTAATTTTTGTAATGTATTTTAATTTCCTGTCATTACCCCTATCAAGGTTCAAATAACTAAATTAAATTTAAGTCATTAAAAGGAATTCCAGAAAAACCTTTTGGTCCAAGTGGTCCATCAGGTCCTGGAAGGCCTTGTGCTCCAGGCAATCCTCTCTGTCCTTGCGGACCTTGAGGACCCATTGGTCCAGAAACACCTCGCTTTNCCTTTGGTCCAAGGGGTCCTTGGTCTCCCTTGGCTCCAGGGCTTCCTGGGAACCCTGGTGGCCCGGGCTTGCCAATGTTTCCCTTAAAAAAAAAGTTATTCAGTCAGACTTAGTTCATGAAGATGCACTTTACAGACTCACTGGGGTACCAGGTGCTCCAGTCATGCCATCCAAACCTCTGATACCTGGTGGACCTGGTGGACCATCTCTTCCTCTTTCTCCTCTGGAGCCAGCTGGTCCCTATTGATGAAAGTAAATAACATGTAGGAAGATACAAATATTTCAGTGTTACTTTGGTTTCAAGAGTTGTGCACTAACCACTGGTCCTTGTGGTCCCATGGCTCCTTGAGGTCCAGGTGAACCCTATTGATATTGAAAGGAATATGAATAGGGTTTCAAAACAAAAAAAAGTATCAAAAATCACAACCTTTTCTCCCATTGGCCCTTGCTCTCCCTTTGCTCCATCAAGTCCAGAGAACCCACGGTGACCTTTAGGTCCAGGTAGGCCAGGCATGCCAGGCAAACCTCTACTTCCTGGGGGCCCAGGACTACCAGTTGGACCTGGAAGTCCATCATCACCTGGAATTCCCTGTAAAAGATAATGAATATTTAGACCAGAATTTGCCATTGAACTGGCATAGTAGCTAACATCTTTGCCAATTGGTCCAGGGAGTCCTCTTGGTCCAGTGCCACCAGGTGGACCAGGTGGCCCAACATCTCCAGGTTCTCCTCTGGCCCCTTGGAACCCTTGAGGTCCTGGTGGACCCTGTGGGCCTGGAGGCCCTCTGGCTCCAATGGGGCCTACTTGAGCTTGCAAGTAACTCAGTGCATCCACTCCTGGACCCTTGTTAGGACCACCTTGTGACTGAGATAGTTGAGAAATCCATGGTGAAATCTAAAAAGGGGAAAATAAAGTTGAATGTATTATAGTTTGGTGTATGAAGCATGTTCAGCATCTTATCACATCAGGGGATGGTCCTGGAGGGCCTGGTTGTCCTGGGGTTCCATGCAACCCTGGTGGTCCAGGTATGCCAGGAGAACCTCTTGTTCCTTGTTCACCCTTGTAACCTGGTTCACCCTAAACGACAAAAATCCATTGATTTTGTTGATAACATATCATTGACCCATTTTCTAAAAATGTCAATATCTTACCCTTGGACCAATAATCCCAAATGCATCAACTTCTGTTCCTGAAACTTCGCTTGGTGGTTCAGATGATGACTAATAACAGAACAATTATAAACGTTTTCAATCAGAGTAAAATCGTAATAGATAAAACAATGAAATTATAAATAGTTTGGTGTGGACTATGTAATGAAATTTGAAAGACACTCACTGGGAGAATCGTTTCTGATGGCTGGGGTGTCTGAGGGAACTCCACATCTGCAAATATTTAAAAGAAAAAAAATGTTATTAAGATAGCTTTGCCAGCACTTTTAAATATGTTCACTGCTGTACATAAACATAATCAATATACTGTACTGAATTTTTAAATTTAATCTTTGCCAAGGAATAAAACTTTTAGTTCCTTAAAGGAACTTTTCTCATCAGTATTTATTTTGATGGGCTTTCTTAATCTATCTGAATTTAAAAATGACTTATGATTGTAAAGATGTACTGTATGTACTTATATGTATTCTGCCCAAGTATCCTTAAATTATTCTTCTTGCTGAAAAAACACTAAGTCTTTGGGAGAAAGAAATATTTTTCAGCATATGTAACCATAACATTCTTCTGTCTAATTCCTCCTAATGATGCAAAT
>CAJPEX010005487.1:3910-16157 GCA_905338405.1 Notodromas monacha | reverse complement strand
TGAGGTGAGTTCTTGTGGTCGGAAACAGGGTTGTGAAATATTAATGATTTCTGTGTTTGTGGCATTTTCAGGTGTAGCAGTGATTGGAGCGTAAAGGGCGACACCTTACGGTCCCTGACACTTCCGTCATTTGTCAAACCAGGGGACAAATCTAATGAAGATGCAGGTGACATGACACCAAAGCAGTACTGAAAAATTTCACGGAGCAGACGAAAACAAAAAAGAGGTTTCTTGCTTGATGATGCTCACTCATCGTACTACAGTATATACATGCAGAAAATGCAAAAAAATATTTAGGAAAACTCAATTTTCCGTATAAAGAGGAAATTCATCAAAATGTGGCTACTGTGCGTCCGTTTCTCAGCTAGCGCATACGGATGTGCCAGTTCTTCGTGCATACTAAGAAAATTTCCATGAGCTTGGCGCAATTCGCTCCGAAAAAAAAGAAAATAAAGAAGAACAACTCGCAGAATTCAGCAAAGAACTCGTCCGAAATTTTCCTCAAGATTTCTCCTTCAGGTAGAAGAAACGCTGATTATTTCCATTTGTTTTCCCGACCTGCCAGGAAGAGTTAATCCTCTTTACTTTCCTCCCTCGACCTCACGCACGCCATGTGACGCAATTACCGGATCATCCGCCCAAGGGGTATAAAAGATACTTTCCTAAATGCACAAAATTAACGTCAGTAAAAGGTGGGGGTCTCGTATCTCGAACGCGGTGGCATCATCACAACAGAACGTCGTCGCATGTTCCATAACAATGCAATCCGCATCCGGGTGTGAAAACCTTGCTTCATCACATTACGACCCCCCACCCGAAAGTTGGATTAATGCCAGGGGAGCACGAGAGCACAGCAAATTACATCCTCGAGCAAAAACATGCCTCGGAAGCAGAGAAAAAGGAAATACACAGGGTGTCTGCAAAAAAAAAAAAAAAAGTTACTGCGCAGTGATACATTATTTGTATTCATCCGAGAATCCATTAAAGTGACAGATTTCCCTGGCGCATATGGTTTTCCTTATTCAGAGAATATCCTGGGAATCAGTTAAATTTACAAGAGGAAATAAGAGAAATCCTTCGTCGTGTTTTGTTATAGGTTTTTTGAGAAAAAGTAAGTTGACCTGACACGATGCAAATCAGTTATCTAACGTGCGCAGAATTTACCTCTGCCTCAAATAACGTATTTTTTCTCACAACTTCGAGGGTTAAATCCATCTGATATTTTTCTCGTTCGGGCACAGACAAAATTTGTGCGCAACTGACATGGCTTCTATTTAATTCAGTGATTTTTCCAAAATTCACAGCATTACACAGCGACCTCCTACCAAAATTTACCGACATTTTCTCAAGTTTTCTTTTGACCCTTGATCTTCTGATTCGGCTTCATTTCATCGCCATCGCCAGTTGAATAGTTGGAAATAGAATCGCGGAAAAATATTCATCTGTGTGATAACAAGAGAATTTCAAACACAAAATATTACGTCGAAAACAGTTTGAAATTATTGGCATACAATTATATCTGATTAGTTGAAGTATTCTCTTCGAATCAGTTGGTGGGCCACTCAATTGTCACTTAGATTGGATTGAAGGTATTGGATTGCAACGTGTTTTAGTATAGGTTGGATTTTGAGTCAGGTTTTTAAATTAGGAAAATTATATATAAACGGTAACTTATCAGGCAGACATGTTATCTAAAATAGAAAGGATTTTTGGTAGCCTTGAGGTGCGTTTAATTGGATTGGGAAAGTTAGGGGTAATAACTTATGCAGTCATTTGTTTCCACCTTCTTGCAGATGTCGCTAGCAGTTCGTTTTTCTAGTATTTCATAAGTCGTCTGAAATAAATTATTCGTTAGGGCTGAGGCTGTATAGATGTCACAGGCAGTTTCAACATTTTGAACTTCTGACTGATTTAAAAATTCAAGTTGCTAAATAATTTTTTTTATTAACATTAAAATTTTCGGATGAACCTCCAAATAAGAGGGCATTTAACGGAAGGGTAATTCATGGGATGCACGGGATCAATTTTTGTGGGTAATTGTTTTACTAGCAAAATTATTTTTCAAATCCATTCAAAATAATCATAATATTTTTTAGATATTTCAGCGAGCGTCTCAGTGCAGGTTTTGAAGCACTCGAGAATAAGAAAATGTTGTTAAAGCTCAGAAACTTTTTGGGCACCCTGAAAAATAGGAAGCTTCACAGCAGCCAAGGCAAAAAAAAAAAAAAACAACCTTCTTACATAATAGAAGAAGACAAGGGTTTTCTCGCGTTCTTTGCCCCCTTCCTTTTCTTCTTCTTCTTTCCCCCAAGACACGAGACCCTTTCTATATGCACTAAGAGAAATATATTCATCATTCCACGAATGTGTCTACTTTTTCTTTCTACCTTCCTTTCCCTGCTCACGCTTTCCAGAGCTTCTCACGAGAGGTAGTAATTCATCACTCCAGCCGTTTCCACTTATTCTGGCTCAGCAGAAGCTGACCCTTTTCTAATGGCAGAATTTTTCTTTCTACCTTCCTTTCCCTGCTCACGCTTTCCAGAGCTTCTCACGAGAGGTAGTAATTCATCACTCCAGCCGTTTCCACTTATTCTGGCTCAGCAGAAGCTGACCCTTTTCTAATGGCAGAAGACAATCGAATCATCATTAGCTGAGAAGTAATTAATCTGCAATGATGGATCCGTGTTGGGGATCTGCTGGAGGGGAAAAGTTAATTGGGTGTGGAGTGTCGGAGAGTGTGAAGCAACATTTTCGCATGATATATTTAATATGAGAGTTTTATATAAATCCGACGTCGAAGTTGTTCTGAAAGAATTCTTTTTTCCCGTGTCATCTTTTTTTTTAATAAGAGAGGGCCTTTACCTAGCTTCTGGTTCTGTTTAACCTTACAGTGAAGTTTGCGAAAGAACTTTTACGCATATGTGTGTGAAATACGGTTAGTAAGTTCAGACGAAAGCTGCAAAGGAGACTACTGAATTTTTTTCTCGTGAAGGGAAATAATTTGCCGTGTACGATTTTTAAAAGATGAACGCAGAAAAGTGAAAATTCACAAGATGAGGCATCAAAAAAGACGCATGAAAGAATAGGTCCAACAGTCTTAAGCTAGTTTAATTGAGTTGAGTTGAGTTGATCATAGGTCGGGTCATTATAATATTTCGCTTACGTCTTCGGTTGATTATTAATATTTTTTGCCTAATATGAATACAAATTGAAGCAATCAACCAACTGTAAACAGTTTATTCGATTTGTACACTTCGAGCGAATGATCACATTTTCTACAAGAATTTAAACCTTAATCTCGACTATATTCACCGACCAACATTTTCAATTCCAGAAGCACCATGTGCATCAAATTATCCTACAACAAAGTTTATATTTGAATTATTCATTGAGGAAAATGGAAGCTTCCGCATAGCTCAGTTCTTTCTTCCAAGACTTTTATTTGATTCAAAAGCCTAAATAAAGCTCTAAATACAGAGAAAACCACGGAATTTTGATAAACTAACGATTCGGCTGAAAAATAATTACGGCTTCTTCCAATAAGGAATGAAGCTACAATTCGTCCACTCAAAGTAGAATACGACGGTGTAGAACTTTTATGAAATATTTGAAATTTAAATAGGCCTTTTGAAAATTCCGATTCAATTCCAACGCGCCTCCATCAGTGATTTATTCAGCCAATAAAAAATCGCACAAGTCAAAGGAAGTTTCAAGCCGTTTAAAAAATCAAGTGTATGGCACAAAATATTACTCTCGGAAAATGATCGTGAGAAAACTTAGGGAAAATGGAAGTTAACCCCAAGCTATAGCAACAAATTCTATCCCACCAAAGATTGTTGCGTCATCACAAGAAAAAATCACGCAAATTTTTCAAAAATATTTTTTTCAATGAACGAAAGTTGATCTTCTTGATCAGATTTCAAATTCAGCTGACATAAATCTCCATCACGCTGTGAACTTTTTGGGAAACTCTGAAAACAAAGAAAATTTGTTCCTTTCCTTCCACGCATTAATTGCCTTTAAAGAATGGCTCAGACTCTGGAAAATAATTGAAGATGTTCTTGAACAGCATAGGAAAGATTCTGGAGAGTTTCTCCTTGGCATTCGTAAAAATCTTAAATTATTTCTTCCTGCTCGGAAATTGGGACGACCCATATATATACTATATATAGAAGCTATGGCAGCAATGAAAAAAAAAAACCACGCTTATAACATCATCTATGCGGCACTAATATATAGGCAAAAAGAAACCCTTTATACTGAAATGTTTTGACACGAGCAGTCAAGTCACAAAATATACCTCTCCCAATGATGAGGGGTTCCCGGGATTTGATACTTCATCCCCTCACTCATCCCCCACAGAAACCCGCCTTCAATTACTTCCACTTCTTCCACACTTTAGTCCAGCTCCTTTCCAGGGGAAACAAAGTTATCTTCGGCTGGCAAGATACCCGAGAGAACCCCCAACACACAACCCGTAATTCGATTCCTTCGCGGCTGAGTACACGTCACGCCTGATTCTCTCAAGTTCCCCAGGATTTATTATTTTCCCCCCATTTTTTCTTATTTTCATTTTTCGACAGAAGATGCAACACAATGTTTCATCCTGCAGCGTGTGAACGATTTATCTCCTAGCTGACGGGTTATCTTTGTCAGGAAACTGTAGGGGGATTTGTGGATCGGAAAATCCTTCTCAACTTGGTCTGGAGAAAACCCCGAGAAGTTTTTGAAAAGTTTAGTTTTCCTGACGCCTTCTCTTTCATATTTCTGTCATTCCAAATCTGAATCTTGTGTGTACCATTTGAAAAATCCTGCAAAAATTCCAAGTATCTGCATGATTCTGTTCAATTGAAATATACCAACGTTAAAATAGGGTGAAATTCACCCCAGTCCTAGCCCTACCAAATCCTTGAGTTTAATTTTATTAAAAGTCAGTTTTTCTCAATTCCCTACAGGAATCGCAAGAAAATATGCCTCAATAAGGCAGAGAAACTCGATCTGTGCTCCGCGGAGCCCTAATAGCTCTTGGTGAACTTCACCGGGGGCTCCGTGGATGCACGAGGACAATACAGCGTGAAAGAAAATTATGATTGAGTTGAATATGATGAAATATCTACAATAATTTTGCAAGAACTCGCTTCCTGGTAACCCAAGATAATGCAAGTTCCCGGAACTCCGGAATTTTCAAATCCCAAAATAAAGATTGATTTGCTGGAAGACATGAGATAATCATGAGGTACTCAGCCACTTTAATGTTATTTAAACACCGGCTCCTATAAGAAGATAAATCTCGGAAAAAGGCTTCTGTCGTTTTAAAAGATTGAGTATAAATCCGCGTAGGAGAAGCACTTTCCGGTCCTCGTTGGAGAATTCATGCATAATTAAGAGGAAAGGCCCATTTAGTTAAAACGAAGAAAAGGATAAGATAAAGAAGGTGAACAAGATAATCGCGGAAGCAAGCGAGTGGAATTTCGTTAAAGAAAGGTTTCACGGTAATTCACGGGGGAAATTTTTAGAAAGCAGTATTCATAAAAATCCTAAAAAAAATAGTTAACGGAAACTATCATCGTTGCTGCTGACAGACATTATTTAATCAGTAATGATTTTGTCATCCCAAAACATTTGATAGACCCCGATTTTTCTTTCAAAATTTCGGCCGCATTGGCAATTGGAAAATTCTCCTGGGCTGATGAAAACTTGAAATAGCATAGCAAAAATTCTATATTTAATTGTCCGTGCACAAAATCAAATTTTTCAAACCGGACACGGTATCTGATATTCACTGATTTTCCAATTCCTTATTCAAGGATCTTTTAGATTCTTACAATAACTGACTCAACTGCCGTCGATTACTCACCGTTAGACGAGGAATTTAGCATCAAAAATTGAGACCGCTTAGAATCCGCCATATTTCAAATTGTTAAAAAACACGTCGGCTTGAAGCGAACGAGAAAATTTTACTCTTTCACTCTCAAAATGATGACAACAGGGGGAAATCTGTGATTGAGTTGAGTTGTTGTGCCTTCACTTCACACACATTAACTTTTTGTCTTTCTAGCAACATAAGGTATTGCATTTAACGAACCTGGTTGAATCAGAATAGTTGTATAAATTACTTCCCGAATATGTCGCTTCAGTCTTTCCGGATACACATTGATGATTAACTCAATATTCAAGGAATGGGTGGGATTTACATTTTAAGCTTATTCGTGAATTTCTGAAATTTCGAAGCGCTTCCAAATACTGTAAATGAAATAAGTGAAAAAATTGTATTCCTTAAATTTCCCTGATTTATCCAACTCGGTCCAATGGGATTAATTAACCACTTGATTATTCAAATTCGAAGCCATTTTTATTCCGGAAAATGTAAAGTCAGCAATGTGAAACATTAAGGGGTTCGGAAAATGGCAATCGTTGAGTGGTAAATTTTTGCGATCAAATATTTTTTGACAATTGAAACGACTGGCTTCTTTAGTTTAACTGAATGGATCTCGCAAGCACCTGATTCGTCAAAAGGTTCCGCTTCAAAAAGTGAAATATTCCGAAGGAACTTCCGTTCAAGGTCTATAATGAAGAAACTTATAGAACATATTTCAGCACGGACAACATGCTTATGTGTATATTTATGTGTATATATGCTTATGTGTAAATACAGTATTCATGATGCCATATTCAAAAATAGAGAGAACCCTCATCAGAAAATAAATATTTTCAGCCACTCGCTTGTCAAGAAAACATCAGGAAATTCATATTCAAGTCCCCCTCTGATTTCACAGCCCAGCCACACACAAGCCCCGACACACCAATGCATTTGCAAAGTGAGTCTCTCTCTCTCTCTCTCTCTCTCGTTTAAGCCGTTTGCGGAAACGCGCTTCCGCTTCCTCCACACATTCCAGGGGAAGGAATTTGCGGGAAAGGGGAATCCTTCCGAACCAGAGCAATTTCACGGCGGATTTCGGTGTCAAGTCGCATTATAAACCTTCGTTCCCTTCATACCCCTCACCCGTGGTTTTGATCTCCACAACCGGATTTTGGCTTCTTCCCCAACCCCCACGCGAAAACCCCCTTGGAAAGCTGAGCAAGATTTATCCATCAGATCCGGTTTCGTGTGTGTGTGTAAGAAAAGGAAGTTGTGGGATGCAACTTCCATCGAGTTGCGATAGGGAAATCGCTCGTTTTATCTCCCAATACAAACTTCGTATACACAGTCTCACTTTAAGCGCTTATGTACAGTATAAGCACGCGAAAAAAACAAGCATTGGACCACACAACTCGAATGTACCCTCCAGCAGCAATAGGTACCCACAAAATATATCAAAGAACCGGAAAAATAATTTACATAAATGGCTGCTCGACTTTTCAAGGAAGAACCGCCCCAGAATCAATAACGAAACTTCAAAAAAGCCTTCTCGAATTTTTTCTCGAGTTCTTCAAGATAACCTCAGCACCTTCTTTCTTGGAAATTATCATTTGAGGAGGGCAAGCAATAATACATCCAGCATCAATACTGAAAACAATAAGTCTAGAAAAAAATGTATGCCATGAAACGCAGTGAATCTCGCAGAACGTGAAAACGATTTTTTCGGGAGTCTATTTATTTAGTNTGGATAAACCCAGCAGCTTATTATGTATTTCAAAAGGAAACATGGAGATTTTAAAATATTTCCTTATACGCTTACATATATATCATGGAATCAATAAACGGTGAACCTGAGAATTTGCACAGCTCCTATTTACAATGGTATACTCCCGACGAGAAAATATACAACGAAAATAAATTGCACAATGAGTGCGTCATATTCAAATTCATCCCTTCCGACGAAGCAAGGTCACATTTTTCAAGCCGACGATCGAGAACATAATTAGAGTATTTGTCTTTATTCATAGATTATATTCTCAGATTTATACATTTGCATTATTATTCTCAAGCATCAGCGTCCGGTAAACTATCGTACTCAACTACTGTATGTACACGATACTTATCTTTTCAGCCCAAAAATAAAGTGGGCTGCTGGCGTGAAATCACTTCACAAACGCCCCCCAATTTTTTCCCTCTCCGCACACAATGACCTGGATATTTTTATATACCTCACACGGAAACAGTGTATATGGTCAAAGAGACCAAGGAAACCCGCCATGAAAGTCCTCTCTGGAGAGCCGCGAAAAATGGGAAGAAAAATCAAAGGGATATGTACGCGCTGGGGGAAGAAAAAAAAAAGAACAGCAGCAGCAGCAGAAGCTCAGTCGACGGTGATTTCCCAGGAGGGACCCAATCATGACCAGCTGTAGCTGGGGATATTTATTGTTTCATTTCCAGGCCGATTCTTGGGATATTGCCTTGATGGCTGGCTCGGGTCCGACGAGGCCACCATAATCAACAGCAAAAAAATAAATAAAATAAAAAAACCGCAGAACCTTCTGTTATTGGCGTTCACCGAAAAAATCTCGTCAACGGCGACACTGTACATCGTTTTTTTTTCTCTCTTCAGAAAAGTACTTTTGGGTATTCTTAAATTTGAAACACAACGTTGGCTCTTCGTGTCACGGATGGTCTCAAGTTCATGACATTGAGAGCCAATTTTTTTTTTTGCTTTGGATAGTGGATCTCATGTCAAATAAAAAAAAGAGGGGAATCAAAAGTGTTCGTCTTTCGACAAAAAAATGTTTCCGGGAATTTCTTCTGTGAGATTTAAGATTAAAATGCATGATATTGTTCTTGGAATTTTTGACTCCTTTGAAAGTTCAGCAATGGCACCTTACTTTCAAATAATAATTACACGAAAAAATATGCCTCTGCTCTAAAGTACATATGCAGGTGTGAATGACAAATGAGTGCCTTTAGAAGGAAGTACTGTACAATAATTTACTCGTATTACATATAATATTCTTCCATTTTATTCTGCCAGTAGATGAGATCCTCATTTTAAAAAATTTGAAGAAAGACAGGTTCAATATAAGGAGTGTGTATTGAAAATCGGAAATTTACTTTCATCAGAGAGAGTAAGAAATTATGACGTTGTAGAATACAACTTTCAAAAACATTTTAAAGCATTTATTTCACTTAGGAGAGTTAGGACCAACTGTCCCAAGTGTTTTGAAAACAAAGAGTTTCAACATTAACAGTGTTTGTGATAATAAATTTTTCCTGTTTTTTGGGTGCTTGTTATTAAAGATTTAGGTGAATTTGCGAATCTTGAAAAAAAACCATGTTTGGATCTCTCAAGGCTAAACAGAGTGGGACCTTGATAAAACCTACTCCCTGACTCCTAAACGAGTCTGGGTCAATTTTAGTGCCTCTCTGAATTCCTTCAAGGAAAAAATATTAATGACCTCACTCACTCGACTTCCACTCAAATCTCTTTAATAATTTTTCCGCGAAGCCTTGGGCTATCATTTTGAGAACCCAGGAAAGAGAGGAGCAATAAAACTGAAACTTGATGTTTTTTGAAAGAAAGTTAGTGATTAATTGAGCATATGAACCCTTCCCTCCAACTTCAGCATCATGAAAATTCGCAATAATGCCTGCAAAATGTCCCCAAGTACAATTTCCTGCAATTATTATATTCCCTTTTACAGCAAACATATACTGGTTCACCTGATTAAAAACTCTCGAAGTCGATTCTTTCTGGTCTTGGATTTGAAGAGGTTTGACTGTACAGAGGATCTGGAATAAATTAGGCGACCTTTATATACAGTACACACCTTCACAATAATACAGTACCGTACACAGTATTTTTTTCAGACGACATATTTTTAAAGAGGTCTGGAATGAAATTCTAAGATTTTTCTATGGCTTCACTTATTCACTCGGTCGGTATTTGTTGCACGTTACATAAACTTGAGAGATATTTACGCGAGTTTCCGTGGATTTTTGAGATGCAAGTCTTGACATATATAATCCCTCAAATCTAGCACGAAATTCGTCCCACCCTGTACTTTTGACCCCTTCAAAGTAAAGATGTGTACAGTATATAAAGTCCCCCTCAGAGGATCAAGACCATATGAAGTCAAGCTGAAAAATTGTCCCACCGGAGACACGATGTAAATGCACGATCCCTCGTATATATCCGCAAGCAGCCCTGGCTCAGCACCAAGTCAGGGGACAAGACGGACAGTTGCCAAAAAAATACACATCAGAAATATAAAAAAAAATAAAAGTGAAGGGAGTGGAAAAGAATAAAGAAATGAAAGATCCGCAGACGGAAGAAGGAGCACAGCGCAATGACCTGACACATGGAAATGGTCTCTCCGTTTTTTTCTTTGTATATATGGTGTGAAAGAAGAACAGTTTAGCACTCGTTCATGCTGGCTTCATTTTTTTTTTTCCTGACCCAGTATATGGAGCACAGAGAGACATCATCAGTTTTCTTTTTTTCGTCTCGTACATCCTCGTCATTTCTCTTTTTCTGTGCCCTCGCAAAACATTTGGGGGAAGTAGAAAAAAAGGATGAGAGCGACTTTCAACTGTTGGACGAGAGAGCTGTGCATCAATTCCCTGAAAATCGTCGCGAGATAAGCTCGCACCCCCAGCAGTCGGGTTCGAATGCTTCGGAAAAGCGATTCCATTAGAATTTTGATGGACTTTTTATTCCTCTCTTCTCTTTGTATTTCTCTTTCAGCATCTCGCTTTAAACTGTTCGCCCTAGGGACTTTTTCCTCTCCCCACTTGCTCTTATTCAGTAAATCGAGAAAAATAAAAGAGGGTTTAGGAGGCCATGCAAAAAAATTCTTTTTTTATAATTATACAGTAATTGTTCAGGGCTATCCCAGAAAAAATTCCAGCACATTAATCAACTTAACATTAATCGACTCAACATTAATCAACTCAACATTAATCGACTCAACATTAATCAACTCAACATAAAGATTGAATCATAGCACAGTGAGAAAATGATATGAAATGATAAGGCAGGGAAATAAGCCTTTTAGGCCAAGAACATACAATATATTCAAGAGGACCTTGAATATGTGTTCCTAGTTTTGAACTTTATTTTATTCATTTTTAAAATCACATAAATCCGGAATTAAATGCAAGAAATCCAAATACCAAATTTTTGGCACAAATTGGATTAAGAAGATAATGGGAAAATAAGAATAATTCACCAAAAATATTGTGTGCATAATTAGAGAATAATTCTGAACTATACAGTAATTCATGCAAGATAAAACCTTCACTGGGTTCCTCTTGAAACCAGTGGAAACCTTCCCTGGTTTCCTCAACCTTGGGCCCCAGTATTGTTTGCCCATCAGCACATACAGGCATTGATACCACAGAAAATAATGTCACCATCTGTTTCATCAAAGAAGTAACTCCAGTCTACTGAAGTTCAGCCGCAATAATTTAATTTTTCTACAGATCATAAAATACTGTGTATATAACTGTACTAATGCAACAGTAAAACAATCCTTTATAAATAATTCGCGGGAGGCATTAACAGTGCGAAGATCTCTTACCCCATAAAAAAAGATGGTTTTCAGTTTCCTATAATAAAAGGTTCAAGAATGACAGCTCATAAACTTCCGATTGCTCGCTCATTAGAAGACCAGCTCTCATAGTGAGATAAAGCATAGAATTACCCAGCAAAAAATTTTGGAGTTGGGTGGCTACTTGCCAGCGTGCTGCCGGCGCGCCAGCATTATGCGTCGGCCCCAACTCCCAATGTGTCTTTTTCCAGCTCCCTTGGGTGTTGGGGTACCCGTCTATTGCAGCGTCCACCCTATGCCCGCGCATCCTGCACCACATCATCCCCTCCCCATACCCGTCGTTTAGGTGTTGCTTTTGACTAGCTGAATAGCTAACCATGTGAGGCATGGTATCTTCTACCTGCCAGCTAGCCGGAGAAATTCAATTCTGTGCATATGCAGCAGCCTCCCTTAAAATCGGCTTACTACGCCGATATAGGATTTATGGTTTGTAAACACAATATTGGCATAGAGTTGATGCTTGCCTCTAGAGGCACACATTGACTGCCCCTAGAGGCAAGCATCAACTGCCCCCACCAGTCAATGTACTGGTGGGGGCTTGCCTAGAGGCAAGCTAGCTTGCCTGGAGGCAACCCGATGAACATCGGCTTGCCTATATACAGGCAAACCCATGCTCATCGGGAAGACTATACAAGAATTGGCTTGCCTCTATAGAGGCAAGCCAATGCTCGTATGGGCTTCCCAACTGCCCCCACCAGTACATCGACTGGTGGGGGCTTGCCTTGAGGCAAGCTAGCTTGCCTAGAGGCAACCCGATGAACAT
>CAJPEX010005486.1:0-16161 GCA_905338405.1 Notodromas monacha | reverse complement strand
CGTCGCCAATATCAATAAGTGTGTGATGTGTATTTCCCCTCCCCCGACCGTCGTCGTCTTTTATTTTATTTTATTTTGTTTTGGAACCGTAATCCGCGGAAACAGAGGGGGGAAAATACATGAAAAAAAAGATGGAAAATAATCAAGACCTTTGGGTACCAGGAATAAAAGAGCCATTTCGGAAATTCAGGTGGGAGTAAGAAAATTAAAAAAAAGTTAATTTATAAAAGGATATTACTGTAGTAACAAAGATTATTTCTAAATTGTTCAACCAAATTAAAAATTTTTGAAAGCGCAGATTGATGTTTGTCATCCAAAGAAATGACAGAAATTCTTTATTCATCATGCAGTTTTTATGATGATGCAGTTGATTCTAATAATAGTTATGCTCAGCATGCGTTTAATGGGAATTGAAATTTTTTTTAGCATGAAAGAATGCGTTGTGCTCGTAATTGCTGAAAAATGCTGTTTTTTTGCACGCGCTGAAATTTAATTCAGACCTACGTTTATTTCAGATTTTCAACCAGAAATATATGGGAAACTTTCCAGTGAATAAAACCCGACAATTTAAAATTTTTTTCGGACTCGTTTTATGAATTTCGAATATAATAAGGTAACTTCTTGATGCGATTCTGACACGTCTCACAAGGACATGCTATAATTTAAAATTGGAAAATAATTGGCTCTGTTCTTGGAAATGATCCAAGGCTTGGACTCGAATATTGTACCTGATTAAGCATATTAAATTTCTACGTAAACTAAATTTGTCTGTTCTTTAATTGCTGTGGTTTTTGTGATGCCAAGTGGTTGACTTTTCCATGATTTGAAGAAAATCTGATGAAAATTTTCGGCGAATGTCCGCTGCACTTTTTTTATTTTTTGTCAGAAGACGGAATATGTTTATTCCTGTTTCTTTTTCGGGTCAAATAAATAATCGATCTTGTCTCTTTGAACAAGTAATCGAATTTAAAAATATGTATCTTTATATATAATTTTCGTATTCATTTTGCAACTTTCATCAGGAGTAGGAAAGAAAACTTCAGAAATACGCATGGAGGAAATCCGCGGTTTTTCCGGCTGCTGATGCTGTGCTTCACAACACAGAGATTTCCTTTTTCTTTTGTCCTGTGTCAGACTTGGATCTTAGACTTGAAAGTGATGCATCTGCTGGTATATAATCCCACACAATCGGCATCAAGGATCATCTGATGCCAGAACAATAAAAGCTTTCGAGAAGCGAAATCACCCGGATCTGCCCCGTTAAAGCTTCGCTATTTAGTGTCTAGTCTTCGCTGATGCCGGGATTTTTTTTTTTTTTTCGACTGTTGGTGCCAATATATATGGTCTCTGTTAATGCAAAGAGAGAGAGAGAGAGGGACAGAAAAGAAACGAAAAATTAACACGCAGAAAAAAAGCCCCCTTTGATATATTTTTTTCTCATTTTGCTATACCTCAACAAACGCTTTGTCTCAATTTTCGCCCGGTTAGCGTATCAGCAGGGAATAATCTCCCGTTGCTCGTTTGTCTGGGGCAATTTATTTTTTTGCACGCACTTTTGGACTGTTTGTTCCTAGCTCGTGCTCACCTTTCTCCCCCCCCCCTCTCTGTCTTCTTTGATTTATTTTTTATTGCCCTTATCGACATCAAAGAAGGGGGTTTTCAGCTAGTGATTGAAGAGGAGTGGGTGCTTGCTGGGAAGGGCAATCTCGGGAAACCCCACTGATCGGAAAAGGATTTCCTCGTCTGTGTTTTGTAAACAGGACTGTATATTTGAAAGTGTTACCGTGATCGAAATTTGACCAGAAGAAGATTACCAATGTATTTTGGCCTCTTTCCTGCTTTCTGTTGTACTTGATACAAACATTCCATGGTATCATGTGTAGTTTGCTGTAAGGGGTGTTCCTGCAAGGGGAAATTTGGATTGAGGATGGCACAAAATGTTTGTGCTCCAAAGAGGGTACCCAACCAAAAGCCCCTCTAGGTCAAAAGCCCCCTATCAAAAGCCCCCACCCCCAATTTTTTGTTTTATTTGGATGAGAGCCTCACAACAGTGTGTGGAGGCTCTGAGAAGGGCTGTTTGGTTGCATTGATCCTGAAAAGGACTGTTTAATAATCATCTTCAAAATTGCCTTCTGCTATCTCTTCCTCACAGTCGCTGCTGCTCCACCCATCCTTATTTTTGATTATCTGAAGTGCCCCAGCCATTGTATTGAGAAGGTAAACTTTTGATTGTGCTGGTTTCAGCAAGTGGGGTGTAGTCCAAAAGCCCGCCCCCCTGCCAAAAGCACCCCCCCCCCTTTGGGCAAAAATTGGGGATAACAGGTCTTCTTGTAACTCTTGAGGGTAAGCTGCCCCTCACACCAGCAGGCCCAGAACAAGGCCAAGTACCAATATGTTTGTAAGTTGAGTATATAAAGGGATTCCTCACCTGCAGTGGTCATCAGTGATTCTTTGAATATAATGTCAAAGCATCATCACTTGCTGACTTCTGCAAAATCTACATTTCACCTTGTTGATCCAATGGCTGATGCACTTCAGATCATCAAAAATCAAAAGAGCGGTGAAAAGGCATACTACAATGGCTATTTATTCATGTTTAAGAGCACAAATGCCAGTACTTGGTGCTAGAAATGTGCTAATGAAGAAGGAGATGAGATAAGAGCGCCACATTGAGAAGAAAATGACATTGAGAGCATCAGTGACACTGAGGAAGAGGCTGCAGAAGGCAATTTTGAAGATGATTATTTAACAGTCATTTTTGAGGACTAATGAAACCAAGCAGCCCTTCTCAGGGCCACCAAACACTGATATGAAACTTGCATAAAAAGTGGGGGGGGGGGGCTTTTGACCTAGGGGGGCTTTTGGACTACATAGTAACCAAGAATCTGGAAAAATTATAAGTAATTTAAAGCAAGAATCAGCCATGAAACTTTACCCTGAAAAGTGTCCTACAAAAGCTCCTAATTGAAGTGCAGTGGTTGAAATTTGGTTCCAAAAAGCAAAAAAAAAGATCCTTTCAATAAGTCCAGAATGGAAAAATCTCTTTGATGATTTTTGCATGGCATTTTTAAGCAAACCCGAACAAGTCTATGTATTTTGAGTGGAGCAAATGCTTTGTTGATTCTATTTTTCATGTATTTTTTTCAGGTTTCTATCATTCAGCTCTGAAATTTATTTGAATGCAGTACAGGAAAAATTGTTTATAGTTGGTTTTGTCCTAAAGAAGATCTAGTTTGTAGAAGTTGACTCTTGATGTCAAGTTTCTGTGCTTTGAGGAAGAGTTGATGGATTTATTTCAATGTAAAGTCTGTTTTTATTTTCTTGTTGGTAAGTCCACAATATAAACTGAGGCTGGAATCTTTAGTGGGGACCAAATACATTCACAGAATTTTACTTACAGACACTCAAAAATCAACAAAGAAATCTGCCTTAACATGTGCTGTACAGCAATGTTTGAAGATAATTGCACTTGGTCACCAATGCATATTTTAAAATGTTGATACCTCTAGTGAAAATTGAGCTATTCCACAAAAAAAAAAATTGGGCCATGGTTGGATGAAAGTGGAAAATCAAGGATCAATGACCAATTTGTTAAAGTCTTGGTTAACCTTTCTATTGGAGTCCTCTACCATGAAATTCCATCTACAACAAATAATGTTTTCCTGTTTCTTTCTATAACATGGTAGAGAAAGAGAGAGTTCATCTGCACACTGGTAGTTCTAATTGTAAATTCAGTGTGGGACCTCACTCCGTGAATTCAATCTGTTTGACAAAGATGGTTTTCAACCAGCAGGCTCATTATTGCCCAATAAGTAGTCCTTCAATGTCATCTCCAAAGCTATACAGCTGGTACCTTGCAATTTTACCTCCTCCATTTGACCATCACACATTTCAATGGTCAAATTTGCTGGGAGATTGACTGACAATTTGACCTTGGACTTGCAATTTGATCAACGCTAAATGTCAAATGCAAAATGTCAAATGCAATGTAGAAAACTTGCCATTTGATGTTGTCTTGCGCACTTCGAACACCTGGAAATTAGCTCCTAGGCCAGCACCAGATTAGGGTTGAATTGCAGGACACCACCTTTCTTGTACATAAGCATATGTTTAAAACCTGGATTTTATTGACACTATCTTTCAATTTTGTGCAATTTTGAATCTCTCATTTCTTCAATATATTTGACCCATCTATTCGATATACAGTATTCATATCATAGAATTCGGATATATTTTTGAGTGAAACAAGCTGGAAGAAACTTGGTGGATTTGGATTTTTCCAACCAAGGAGCAAATCCTCCAAAAAAAAAGCCATAACAGATGAAAGCTTTCTCAGGCACATTTTAACTTCCAGGAAAATTATGCCCAAAGTAAAAGGCTAAATACCTTACATTATAACATTCGATATTAAAAAAAAAAAGATCGACAGAATTTTCTTACGTCTTTTCGTCTAATCCCTTCTACAGTTTCCTACGATGTGTTGAATTTACTCCATCTTTTCTGATTATAGCTCTTAGTCCCCTTCATTAGTCTCGTATTCCGCTGTCCGAATGAAGTGATATTCGGGAAGCGTCACATTTTAATGGCAACAGCGGGTTAAAATGATTGACAGAGGAGTGACACCTATGTAACTTCTTCTTCAACGTCATTTGGCAGGAACTGAGAGACAACCTTGAGGAACAGCGTGGTTTTGTCTTCTTGGAAGTTGAAATTGGTTGTCTGTTCACTTGCCAACCAGGATGAGGCCTTTGAGTTACATATGTCGATGCCTGACGTGAGCTAATTGTTCACTGATCTTTCTTTTTTTTTAAAGGCTCAAATGTATACATACACAAGCATCGAATAAGATAAAAATTGGATATTTTTTCAAAAAACCGAAATGGTGCGTGAATTTTATAGTTTTATAGTCAAGGGTAATGGATCTGAGCCCCTGTAGAACTACCAAAAATGGCCAAGCAAAGAACTTGAGTAAATGTTGATTTCAGACATAACTAAATGGTTAGCGAATGATCTTTTGTGGAATGCTGGGCATAAGAAAATATGTCTGGTTGATATACATTACCAATTACAGTTGAACCTCTCTGAATCAAATTTCAATGAATGGAATGGGTGTATGCATACATGTCAGATGTCCAGTTGTATTTGATGTTGTATTCTATTCTCTTTAATTTTTGTTATCAATTTGTGCTTTCCTGCTCTGAAGTGATTAAATGTCATTGAGTGGATTTGGGTTGGGTGGGAAGGGGGTTTGGTTGTGGAAATCTTGATTGAACCTTGTGAACGCTGAAAAGCGGCAAATGAATTGTTCTGCTCATTCAATCATTCATTCAAATTTCAAGGGACCAGCAAACAAATTTGACTTGGGGATTTTTTGAGTTATATAGAAGCATAGATGTTTGTCTTATAGAGTCAAGCATTTTTATTGTTGGAAACATTGAAAAATTGCACTAAATTGTACATATTGATATTCTGGACCTTGAATTGCTTCTAAAATGGATTGACTAGGAAATCAACTTTGAGACACATTTAGTCTGCCACATCCTTTCAAAGCACATCAAATAGCATTTTTAATTTATTTTTTCTTCCCTGTTTCAATGAAACAATAACCTAAAGGCCTAAAAAATTTGACTTATGGAGGTTTTAGAGAAAACAGACCAAGTTATGTGTGTTTTTGAGGCATTGCTTCTTGGGGAAGTCAGATGTGGACTTGAAAAAAATTCAAAATAGGGAGGCATTGGACTTAGAGGTTTGACTTAGTGAGGTTCAACTGTAAATTTATAAATAAGAAATCACATGACTTAGACCAGTTTTCCCCAACCTTTCTGGGCTGATGGACCAGAAAATTTCCATACAAATATTTGTGGACCACTAAGTTTTCAAGAAAGAATTTTCTGGTGAAGAAAAGTTTCATGTTATTTTTGCAGACTCAAAAAGTTTTGTCCAAATGACTTAATGGTAGGTATTTGAAATGGTCTGTTCTTTTGCAAAATCAAGTGAAAGACCAATAGAGCAGCTACTACATGCAGTGGAATTTCTTCAGAACATTAGAAAGGTCGGCTTCAAGAAAAGTTTCTCAAAATGACAAATTAATCTTTGTTTCAGCATGTGAAACTCTATCTGAAGCTTCATCAAGGGAAAAGTCAACATTTATTTTCCATCAGATAATTTCAACTGCCATTGCCTTTTTTGAAATTTCAAATAAAGATTATGTAGCTTATTGCTACTTTAATAATTTTATTCTGCTGAAGAAAACTGCCCACAGCCAGGGAGAAAATAACTTCTATAGACTGGTAACTGGTCCATGGACCATGGGTTGAGGAACACTGACTTGGACACTTTTGAGAATCTAACGAACGTTTTGTTGAAATTCCATGAGTTTGAGCTAAACCCTATCTTCTACCATGGGAATACTGGAGAAGACAAACATCAATAGCATTTCTTCTCTTTGGCTTGTCACTGAATTGACGACAGTGGGGCGCCGTCATGCGCCGCCTCCACCAAGTGTGACGAAGTGGCGCCATCAAAGACAGAGTCTGACGGCAGCCCATTGCAGCAGGACGCCATGGAGGACAGCGAGTCGCCCATTGGCAGCTGTGCAGCCTTTGCCTCACCTTCCCTGGCAGAGTCCCAGATACCCGTGTTTCAGTGTCTCTCCACTCAGCTTGGAGAAGCTCAAGACATCATTCAGAAACTGGAGGCCCAGGTTCTCAATCAGGATCGACTCCTCAAGCAACGCGCAGAGATGGCGTGCAAGCGCCAGCACATGTTGGAGGCTAAGGTGTGCACTGTATTTTGTATTTCCTGCATGATTTATAGTGAAATCTCAACATAAAGAACCTTCAGTTGTAACAACTGACTTGGTTTCCAACAACCTTTTGGTGCGTGTCCAGGAAAAATCCCTCAGTCAACAAATCAAAATTTATAGTTAACAAACTTGCATTTTTGGTGGGAAAAATCCCTAATGTGATGGTTAAAAATCAAGGCTGTAATGTATGGTGGAATGTAAGTGCGAATAATTCACCTGTACACTGCAGGAAAATTCTTTCTTCCTGGCTCTTGAATATGTGTAGCCTTGTGGTTTAAAATTTGTTTTATCTACATCATTCATGTAATCATGAATATGCTTTTCTGTAGCAGAATTATTTTCTTTCATGTACATTTTTGTTTTCTAGTTGTTGCATTGTAAGAAAAATCCATTTATTCTTGCAGCAATAAAAATTAAATTTTGTTTTCACCTGATATGAATTCTTTGTAGTGTGTGATTCTCTGCTACGCAATCTGCAATGCCACTGAAAACAGAATCAGCCCAAATTTAAAAAATCATGTTTTGTATATGCGTTGACAATGCGCAGTCAATGCCAATTCAAAAATGCCCTTTTTTTACACTGTTGAGAGAAGTTTGGAGATTGGCGTTGTCAACTACTTGTCATTCTGTTCTGGTAACGTCAATAAACTAAAGGGCATTGGCGGCAATCAGCCCCATTCTGAAAATGGCGCTGCAATGGCATTGTCAACGCCATTCTTAAAATGGTTCCTATCTCAAGGCTCCCATTATTTGCTGGGTGATGGCTGTGAAGGTTTTTAATCTTCACATTCATCAGCTATATGGAAACCCATATAAGACTGTTAAAATATTCTGGGAGTATGCAAGGGTATATAAAATGCACTAACAAATTATCATAGTCAATGACCTTTTTTTTTATAGCCCATGTTCAAGTGGCTTCAGGATTCACAGAATGAATTTCATTTTCCCCAATTGAAGTTTTTGGGATGATTTATATAAGCTGAACTTTTTAGTTAAATAACTTTCATCTGGAACCAATTAGTTCATCAACCCAGGTGGCAGCAGGTTATTCTTTTGCATGGTGCAGTGGTGCCAGGATTTTATTTCATTTCGCCAAATTCAGGAAAAATCCTGCAAAATGAAAGTCATTGTCCTGATAATCCCCCAATGCTATGGCAGGAATGTAGAAAAATTCCCACCCATCAGCAGAATCTTTTTTTTTTCTTCTCTTCTTGAAATTTTTTTCTGCAGTAATACTAAAATCATTTGGGGGGTTTCCCTGCTTGGCTCTTTTCATAATTTTTGTTTCCCCTTTTTTCTACTCTTTGGGGCACACAATTTTGAGGATAAATTCTGGCACCATTGACAAAGGGTTAACCCTTCCATGACAAAGGGTTCTTGCCCATTGTGGGAGCTTAAGGCGCCATGAATGACAAGCCAGATGGCTTAGGGCAAAGTGGGACTTTTCTGGCTGAAGACATGTTCCTAATATTTCTCAGAGTTGGACTTATAATGCTAATCTTTTGTGGTCTCTGAAATGGAAACCCTTCTTCTGAATCCAAAAAAGAAACATTTGAGAACCTGGATATTATGAAAATAATCCAGAGAGAGCATAAATAAGCTCAGCCTTCCTGATGCATTTTTTTGGCTTAAATTTGTCTGCAGTTTTTGAAAAATGTGCCAAGAGTTTTCTGGATTTGGCCCTTGGTTACCTATTATGTTTTTTCAAAGCTGTCCAATTTGACAAAAAATTTTGCAGAACAAGTCAGACTTTGCCAGCCCAAGGTTTAACCAAGGGATCACTATGCATAACAAAACAATCATTGCAACAGTGCCATCATTTTTCAGGTCGTTTCCGAATAGCACTAATGCTTGAAGAGTTTCTTCGTAAATATGAGTAACATTGCTAAGAATGTCTCTCCCAGTCTATACAAAGAAATTTTGGAATATCTGGCAGCCCATCATTTCAGTGAACAATGCACTCCTCTTCATGTTTCTGAAATCCAAGCATATAATATAAAATTTTCGGAAAATGTTTTGGTCAAGGTTCGCGAACTGGAGTCCAAGAGGAACTCTGCCAATGCCATTGGAGAAGCTGCCCGGGCTCTGGAAACTGCAACAGACAAGATGCAAACAGAACTGGCCGAAGCGCAGCAATTGCGACTGAACCTGAATCGCGCAGAAAACCGCATGCGCGATTTACGCGCGGAAAACGAGCAGATGAAGACGTGCATAGAGCGCATGAAGGCCAAGATGTTGGAGGCTGAGCAGTGCGGGTCCCAAGCCGCACAGAGCTGGAAGCAAAAGTGCGAGACGCTCAAGGCCGACGTGTGCTGTTTGCGCAGTGCTGCCGAGGATTTGTGCGGTCAGCTTCATCAGGTGCCGAATATCAGCTGATTTACAGTTTAACTCACCACCACACAATTGATTTCCCATTAAAAAAAAAGCCATTGTGATTTGATTGTGACGTATACACGATGAGAGCAGGCGAACAAAAAGTGCGCGACGCTGCAGGGTGTGCAGACGCGACTGCGCGATACATGCAACGACATCTCGTCGACCTCTTTGTCAACTGACGCCGTGACTGAACGCTCTGACGTCAAAGGTGGCTGTGCTCTCGCGGGAACTCGTCCGTCCCGCACCTCTGCTGATATTTTCGTGGCCAGCCTCAACCCGACTCTCGCATTGTACCATCACTAAATATTATGCGACCGATATGAGTTTGGGTAAGAGACCTTTTTCACGACGAGGACTGTGAGTGACTTGAGTGAGGGATTTACATAAAACGTTCCATTATTGACATCAATATTGCTGATGTGATTATATTGATTCTTGGTAGTCAATATTGCTTCTGTTATGTTCTACCTATGTTCCCTTCCCTTCACGAAATTTGAAATTTTTCGTCGTATTCATGCTGTAATTTTGATGATGAAATGGGAGATTTGATTTCATTCAAGATTTGTTCAAGTTAGGCGTGATTTGTTTTCTCAGCTATCCATTATACAGTAATATTTATATTTAAATGAATGAACAGAACACTTTATTTGCCACTTTTCAGCATTCACAAGGTTCAATGGAGTTTTCCACATCCAAACACCCTCTCCACCCAACCCCTTTGCAAATCATTAAATTTGATTTCTCCATTACATTTTTTCAAATGAACAAATGATCTAGCTGATTTATGGCTGAGATATTTGTTCATTCAAATTGACAAACTCCTGATTTAAATTTTGAATNCCACTCAAAGACATTTAATCACTTCAGAGCAGGAAGCAAACCACAGATGGATAACAAAAATAGAATAAAATACAATCCACAAAATACAACTGGACATCTGACATGTATGCATACACCCATTGATTCCCTGAACTTGAAAACGAAATATAAGTTGAAAATTAATTTAAAGCACTAGGTCTTCAGCTTGTTTCTGTATGAGGTTTAATTAAATGAACAATTTAGAGAGAATCTTTTATGAGAAATCATATAATGCCAAAAGTTTATCTTGATCCGTTAAGATTTCAGAAAGGGTCTCTTCATTGAGTTCCAATGTTTGTAAATCTTTATATTTTAATAGAGTGTGTTCTTGGTTATTTGAAATCATTTTTGCAGCCTCAAAAAGAAAATTTTGGAAATGTTGCATTGGTTTCTGCCATATATGGCTCAACTTGTTTCCTGATAAGAGCAACCTTTTGACAATAATTTAATACAAATCCATTTTTAAAATTGATGAAATGTTCATTCAAAATTTAAATCAGGAGTTTGTCAATTTGAATGGAACAAATATCTCAGCCATAAATCAGCTAGATCATTTGTTTATTTGAAAAAATCTAATGGAAAAATCAAATTTAATTATTTGCAAATGGGTGATGATAAAGGGGGACTTTAATGAGACAATGACTCAAGTGCTTGATAGGAAGCAAGTAAGAAAGCCACATATTTCAAAATGAAAAAAATATGTGCAGTCCATGCAGTGGAAAATCACTTGCATACTTTTCTTGGATTTTTAAATATAAAATATGGAAATCCATACAAAGTTTGGATTGGAAGATATCCCTTCAAAAAATTGGCGGTCTCTGAAGTCTCATCAACTTGAAAAATATGACAACATTGCATCAAGAAAGACCACATGTAAACATCTTTTACATTCAATTTTGATTGTATCATTTTTTCGATATTTGCAAAATGCGGGTTCTCAGGGATATTTTTCTGTTATCTTGCAAGAAATTCTGATGCTATGTGGAAACTGTGAGCACAACAGTAGCATTTAAGAACGGGTTCTCCATTTTCTTCAGTGACTGATATCAATGAGGTGAGCAGATCAATAAGTTGATTTGTGTGTATATGATGCCACCTACTTTTCAGAAGAGCTGGACAATTTTGTCATTTCTCCATTTTTTGAAATTGTATTACAGGTGGGGGAAATGGACTACAGAAAGTGGATCGAAGTTTCCATCATGTGAACCACCACAAATGGTGTCCACTATGTCTATTTATATGCATATTAATCCCTGTTATCTCCCATGTCATACCTTCCGTTGTGATGACTCCGTTTTTTTTATTCCATTTTGTGTGATATTATCTATTATTCATTATATGATTGACTTGAAAGCAGCATTATTGACTGCTTGGACATTCTTTACTAGGAATGCTTTTTTGTTGTTTACTGTGTATTTTTCTTTGTATCCATGTTTTGATATATACACCACTGTACTGCTAAAAATCTCCATGTTCTGACTTGTTATTTATACCTAGTTATCAACCCTTGTTTGGTAAAGGCAGGCAATTTTTGCATAATTTCATGCCCATGAGCAATGACAAATTAGAAAACTGGATGTCTAAAAACTCTGAACAAGGGCATAAGTTTGGAAAAAGTGCAATATTTGTTTATACTACAGAAAATATCGCCTCAAAATTAAAAAAAATCCTGATGAGTGGTATTTTTGTTGCATTCCAAGCATAGGATTAACAGAAAAAAATGTCTCAAGACACTGGGATCTCTTGTTTCCATTTTTTTTCTTTACTGAGATCTTTCCAACCTGATAGAAAGGTTCAAGTCAGCTGTGACCTTTGATCAAACTAAAATGCTTCTCCACCAGAAGTAATCCTGACTCTGCTACAGGTTGGAAAATACCCTTCTACTACTGAGGTCTTACAATGCTGAATTCCAGCTACATAACTATCTTCATGAAGACAACCAGTCTAAATTATCTGTTGGATTATAGAAGTCAGCATGGATACCACAGCCATTAGATTATGAAAATCATGATAGGTGAAAAATGGTCAACNTTAGACTTGAGTAAATTTTCGCCTCCCTGATCATCATTCTTCCCAAAACACTTCAGGATGAAGTAAGAAGAAAAAGCCAACAATATACAAACACATCATGTATAGCAGTCAAATTTATTAACAATGAAAATTACGAGACCGTATGAAGGTATTCATTGAAATGTATGAAAAAAAATTTAATGATAGAAAAACAGTGAATGGGACATATTTTCCATAATGAATTCTGGGCAGCATCAGACACACAGGTGACCACATCGTGAATTTTGATGCACACCACATGGTTTTCTCTTGGGCAGCTGCTGGGGAATGTAGAGCATAGTTTTACAGTCAACCCCCATCTAATGGACTTAATAAATGCAATGGACAAGGCTGTTAGACAAGAAGTTCTTCAACCCTTGGACAGCAGAGGGTTCTTTCCCATAGCAGGACAGAGTTTGATTCTTTTTGTATCCTCCCACATTTTCATATTTTCAAAGGTCAGGAAAACCCTTCCAGCGGTGGGCTGAGGCAAAGTTGGGATAAATCCAAAAAGAGCCGGTAGCCTAACTGAGAATTTTTAAAATTTTCCCACAAACATTTTCTATGCCCAAAGAAAAAAACAATGGGATTTTTCCCAAATTTACCCTTAATACCATGTTGACATTTTTTTCTTGCCCTCTCTGAGGTGTAACAAAATTTTGCAGAAATGGTCCAGCTTTGCCACTCAAGAGTTAAACAAAATGAATTATATAAAAATTATAACTCTAATTGTCAACACAAATTTTAAACCAACAGAAGTCTGGCTGATTTTGTCTGTTGGGCAGGAGCAAAAACTGCCTGCAGAGCTTGTTTGTTAGGCAAAAATTCCTTATACAGAGGTTTGTTAGGCAGAGGGCCACTATAATTAAATACTAGTTAATTCATCCACATCCTGGAAACTGGTGCTTATAGAGAGCCCAGCTCCAAAGAACTTGCCTCCCATGAATCCCAAAACCTGCAGTACAACACCACAAGATTACCATTGTTGAATTTGCCTCCCAAAGCCAATCAGAATCACAGAAAAACCAAATAAAGGAAAACCACTTTCCTCACCTTCCTTCTTCCTCCCAAAAACCAAAACTCAGAATTCATTCCACTGCCAATTCTCAAACTTATCAGAGCTAAAAACCTTACATAGATTATTAATGAGACTTTGCATGATTTCCTTGTGTTTGTGTGATTATGATCTTAAAAATTGACAGAGTTGGTGAATTCTGTGTTGGGACAATAATAGAACAAACACTTTTTTGGAGCATCAATAAAGAGGCTCCCAGCCCATCCCATGCTTACTGTTGTTTTGAATTCATCAAATTTGTCCTCTTTCATTTGTTGAGACACTCAGTATCTAAAAGCTGGTTAACAATTCATTAAATTCTGGGCAAAGAGATGGAAACTAAGGATAGCTCAACTCTATGCTGTGAAACAGACTTTCAGTGAAAGTTCCACCATGGAAAATGACCCTTTGTGGTGGTACTGGTGGAAGAGTTAATGACTTGAAAAAATATTCCATCATGCCTGCCTGGTTGAATACCTAGCTGTAACTAGAGGGCATTTCAAAACACCTATAAGGTACGCATTAAATAAAATCCCAAGTAGGCATAACATAGAGAGATACAAAATGCGTAGTATTTTTGGCTAGAAAGGCATTTAAAACGCATTTCAAAACGCCCAAATTATTTGCTGGGTATGCCTGGAACCACTTGGCAGCATGTTTTTTATTGCTTCCATCCCTGCTATATATAAGAACCATTGAGTCACATTTGTGTTGTCAACTTCCACCTGAAGAATCCATCAAAAATTCCAAAGAAAGTTTGTTTTCCTAAACTTGAGAAGTTTCATATACAGAATAGAGATTGTTTTCAAATTTACTATGGCTTCCTGCTGCGACTTGGGAAAACCTTTTTTACTCTAACAAGTTTCCCTCAAAAGTAATGATATTTTTGTATTGATATTTTACTGTAGTTCTGAATATTCATCATTTCTATCTGATTGCAATTAAGCACAGTACTGCTGAACTTTCAATTACTTTGGCCTCCAAGATGTTCAACCATATTCAGTAGATACAACTCCAAAATTTGTTCTACCTGGAAATATTTAAAACCATGCTCAAAAGATTTGGGAAGACCCATTATTGTATGTTGGGCATGAAAAGGAATGCGACTCTCTATTTTCTGTAAGACGACTAAGACAACATTACCTTCTGAAATTGATTCAACAATTAAAATATTTCTTTGAAGCACTTCTTCAGCTTTTTATGAAATATACGAAGTGCTGGTTAGCAGCTTCAAAATTCTTGAACGGTTTAGAATCTACATAGTTTTGGATTTTGTCAAGAATATCCGCTCATATTTCATCACTATAAACGGAGTGGTAGTGTGATACTTTTAATTGGAAAATAATATCAGCTGTCATTCTCCTGTCTTCTTTCAAAAAAAAAATCCTCAATAATGCTTGAATTCTAAATATCTTATATTTTAATTCAACGAGGTAGGCATATCCGCATATCAAAAATCCTGGATATTAACTTGCCGGAACCGTATCAATTTCGATGCAACAATATTGTTTTAAGATTACAACGATCCGAAACGTTCGAAATATTTTTAACATCCGGTTAAGCTTATCTCCAATGAGGGTTACCTTGAAAAGTTAGCAGAGCCGTTTGGTATAAAAGCAGGGAAGAAATGACTGTCAACTTCAGTTAAGAATTGTACAAATATTCAAACTTGAGCTTCAAGCAACATTACGCCAAACCAATCCCAACTTTAGGTGAGCTTTGCTCTGAGTTTTCATTTTTTTATGTGTCAGAAATCAGAATTCCATAATTGAATACCTGTAGAAAGGTGGAACAACTGAAGTTCAAATTACTTTTTTGGAAATAAACGTGGTTTTTTTCATTGCTGCACTAGTGGATCATCATCTGTTGCAATTTTGGTCTTTTATTCTTCAAATTATTCCTTTTCAATTTATTATAGATATAATTCAAGGCTTTATATACCCGTGCGTGTACCAGTTTTCTAACTTGATTTTGCAGAAAAAAGTTTTGCGCAATTTCTTATGCAAAGTCAAGGCAGGAAAGTGGGATGAACCTGGTGTGTGAATAAATTATCTGTAACAAAAAATTATGAAATTAATTGTGTGAGCCTTTTATGCACCACTTAATAAATGAAAATATTGGAAAAGGAATTTTATGATGCTCAAATTTAGTTGAAATGCTGCCTCTTCTTATATTCATTTAATGGTTGGTTGTTTTTTAAATATAATCATATACAAAATTTGATGTAAAACTGGGTTGTGCATGTCATGTGGGCATACATTTGTTTGCTATTTTTATGCAAAAAACTAAGATGCGCATCACACACAAGTATGTTTGGCACTCAAGTACCGGTGGCACCTTGCAATTTCACCCTAATAAATTGCTGGGCTAGGCTCAAATTGTGAAGATGTCAAATTGCAAGAAAATGTAAAATGGGATGTTTTATGCATCAAATTTGACATATTTTGAGTCTCTCAGTGGGTAAAATTGTGGGGCAGAGGTCAAATTGCGAATCAAACTCCTGTAGCAAATTCGACTATCAAATTGCGGAATGGCCAAATTTCAGAATGTTGAATTGCAAAATACAGTGAGACTCCCACAAGCATATACACCTCAACCTGTGGACATTTTGCCATAAGGATATTTATTTTCAATAAAATCATATAAAATGCCTGACATAGGCACACTGACTCAATATGAGGACATTGCATGATACAAGTTCTAATACATTTTAGGAAAATTGACTTTTATTAGGCTCAATTGCAAGAAGCATATATTTCCAACCCTAAGATCTATGTACGAAAAAATTCTCTGGTACTTCTCCCAACACTTTTCCATCCATTCAGCTAAATAAAAAAAATACTTATAGGACAGAGGGACTTCTCTCTTTGTGACATATGTTATTTTTACAGATGCCAACATTTCAATGAACTGTACAGCAGTATACTATTCAATGCTCCAAATGTTCTTATTGGGTTGAAAAGATATTCACTGAATCAAATTCAAGTGGCAAACAAAATTTTTCATTGAATTCTAAAGA